>VUJU01001882.1:0-38622 GCA_009835225.1 Aphis craccivora
TTTTGAAAACTGTTGGAAAATGTTAACTTTTTACCTCTATAATGCACCAAGGATATTCACTTTTACATCGGAAACCACCCCCATAGTTTGAAATTGGAGCATTTTTTTCGACTAGTTATGCTGTACACAGACACAAAAACAAAAAAAAAAAAAAAACACACATCATTGTAAAATCAATACATTCTTCACTTCGTTCAGAATCTAAAAATCAGGAACTAATCTAAAAGAAAATATTTATTGTATAAGTAATATTTTCCAATATTTTAGATTCTGAGCGGAGCGATGAATGTATTGATTTTACAATGTTGTGTGTTTTGTTTTTGTGTGTCTGTGTACACGGGAGTGTCGAAATAATGCTTCAATTTCAAACTTTGAGGGTGGTTTCCGATAGAAAAATGAATCTAGTTGGTGCATTGGGGAGATTATTTTTTGAATTTCCCAATAGTTTTCAAAAGCGCCGGGAAAAACCAAAAAAAAAAATTAAGGAAAAACGGGAATTTTTACCCAAAACCAGTTTTCGACCAAATCGATTTTTTTACATGGTTGTAATTCAAAAACTAATCACTGTAAATACTTGAAAAATTCACCACATTTTTATGTTAGTGTTATCTATATACAGTTAAATTTTCAAAAAACTTTTGACTTTTTTTTGAGTTATTTATAGGCCACTGATATTTTCAATTTTTTTGAGACATTTTTTTTTTCAAGTGTCGATAAAAAAATTTTGAAAATTTAATACAAGGTTTCTTATGAGTTGTTCTTATTGTAGCTAAAAAAAAATTAAAAATCGTTAGTCACAATTTTTTTTATAAGCGTTTATAGTTCAAATTTTTACGAAATCTATCGAAAACGCGAAAATTTTCAAGTAATTTTGAAGTTGAAAAATCATAAAAATTTTTGTGTTTATAACTAAGGATTAAAAGTACAACACTAAGTTTTCTATAAGTTTTCCTTCAAGTAGATATAGAGAAAACTCGTAGCATCATTATAGGAAAAATTTCCGAAGTGCGTTTGAATTTTAAATTTTTACGAAATAGCGTAACGATAACGATTTATCCTCAAACGACTTTAAATATTTGTTATTATTTTACCACTGGAAATCATATCCTAGGCTGACAAATCATCTCCGTTTAGAATCGTTTTTCGTACCTATACAATTATACCTATCATTGGATTCAAATTTAACACTCCTATAATATATAATAATGATCCATACGGCACCTAATGTACAGCAGAACGGTACCCACTTACCCACTTTTTAATTTTGTTATGTTTTGGCAGTTGATGGTTTATTATCTTTTTACTTTATAGTAGGTAGTATGCTATAGATAATTTACTCGTATAGACATTTGAGCAAATATCTCAGCGTTTATGAATGAAAAAAAAAAAATTATTTACAACTTCATCGTATTTTGCAGTGTAAAAATGAAATGATTTGCCCTTCGATGGTGGGGGGATAAGTGGATAACGTGAAACGCGACGGCTCGTTTTGGCGGTCCGAGTCCGCGCTCCAGAATATCATTCATCTCAGTGACCTATCATGTTAACACAAAACACAGAATATGTAATCTGTAATTTATTGAAAATTGAAAATTCTACTTCTATCCATGAAAGCTAGACAATCTGAAAATAACATTAAGTATTTTCAATTTTGTATTTAACTATTTCAGTACTATTATAGTAGTAAATAGTAATAATGTAGTATTTTGTATTACTACAGTAATCTTCATCAACCAACGATAGATCTAAGACCGTCCACAGTATAAATTAAATTTATTATGTGATTTGACTATTTAACAGTCTCATACTTCACAGTACACACATGAGTGACATGACACAACACACTCATCAGGTGGTCACTAACAATTTTCCTGATATTCAATAGGTACCTCAACATTACAGGTACTCAGTTAGAGCCGGCTCAATACGGTAGCAAAATAGGCAGCGGCCTAGTCGCCTAGGGCGGCAAATTTCAAATAAATAAAATCAATTTAATTATTACATTATTATATTCTAGTATACAGAAATGTTAAAAATGTCTAGGACGGCGATAAAAACCTAAGGCCGGCCCTGCAATCACTGTATTATTTAAAAAATGAAGTATTTCAAACATTTAATAAAACTAACTAGTAAACTATTACCTACAGTTTGGTCAGTTTTTTAAATGTTAATAGATTTAAGTTTAGCATTAGAATTGTATAGGTACCTAACTCTTTAGTTGCTTAGGTACTTATGTTAAATCCTTGCGAGGAATGTTGTTTTTATACCTACAAAGATGCAGTCAAAACAAAATAGTAAATCGTTATGAAATTCCTGAAATTGAGTACCTATAGGTAAACAAAAAAAAACGAAAAAAAAAATCATTTTCGATGAACCCAATAATTCTGGTCATAAATTTGATAGCAATTTAAAAATTAATAGATTTTACGTCATTTATGTAACAGTAGGTAGTTTAGTATAGTTATACTCAAAATTATAACGGAGTAAAATTACCGATAATGTTCCAATATAGGGTGAATTTTAAATAATATTCAAACAAATTAGTGTGAGTCATGTTTTTTTCTTTGTCTACCGAACTATTTATAGTAAATAATTTATGAACCACGGATATGCTTTTGTCAACATATAGGTATGAACTTTTCAACTAAAGTTCACCTATATATTATAGGTCCTTATGGGATACTTAAATTAATTAGAGTTAGTTCGTCAATGATACATTTTTTATTAATATTTTAATTTTTATACAATATACATTTATATTTTATACCTAACCTATACACTTTTTATAATGTACCTAAATTAATAATATCACTATTAGGTTTTTAAGTGCGTGAAGTCACTAGCACTAATTATAATCAACATGAACTGGTAAAAAGATTTAATTTTATGTTCTTATATTTAACTTAAAAACAATTAATAATAGGCTATTCATTTAAATAAATTAACAACACTTAAGAATTACCTAATTAAATTAGGTAACAATTAAATCACTAATCACTTTATACCTAATATTATAATGTTTAGTGAATTGATAATAAATAATACGTTCTAAACATGCACAATAAAACAAAAAAAAAAAATCAATTAAAAATTACACTACCTACTTAAAATTCTAACATTTATCTACATAAATACATAAAATAAGTATATTGATGGGTATATCATCATGTTTTATTTTTACAATATTACAAGTTAGTACAAATACATAATATTTATATTATAACTAATAATTCAAAGATTGTTTTCAAACATCTATCCCGCGTAATTTCATAATAATAAAACAACATACAAATATAATATTTCATTCAAAAATTAAATTTGGAAGACAGGTAGATCTTCAATATTGTTGTTCTTAGGTTTAAAACTCACATTTAACAATTTTATTTTTAAATATTTTAAGGATTTTAATTAAATCAATGTGACAATATAAATAATAAATATATACCTATAGATACATTATATAAATATAACTCATTGTAAAAATTCCATTTATAACTTTATAACAGATATAGGTACCAATGTTTTAAAGCAAAGTTTTTTTAAAAATCAATAAAATTATTGATAATTTCTTTAGGATAATTTTTTACCTATTCCATTTTGCTAGAAAACTTTAGTTCTGTTACACTGATTTTACCCATGTGTCTAATAACTTTATATCGAGCCAAATCTTTACGTGTCACAATCCCAGCAACCTATAATTACAATGAGAATATACTATCTACATATTGATTATTTAATTATAATAATTAATAGGTAAAGAAGAAATAATTACTTCATTTGAATCATTCACAACAACTATATGTCGAAGTCCCATAGCTCTGAATAATTTAAAAATACGTGGCAATGACATTGTCTACATATATAAAAAGAATAAAAATTATATCAAAGTGTTGTTTATTAGACTAACATATTAAAGTCTAATAATGTAGGTTATAATAATGCTTAAAATAAGTTAGGAATATCCAAATATATTAAAATAAAAGTATTATTTAATTAAAAACTATGAATTTCTAATTTTCTAAGTAAGAATTAAGAACTCAAATTTACAATATTTTTATAAATTTTAGTTGATTGTTAGTACTTACCTAGATATTATATTTATTTTTAAATGAGTTCTAGTTGTGTAAAATATTAAAACTTCAAAATTAAAATATCAATTAAAGCCTATGAGGTGCCCTAGATAAATATTATTACACTTAAGTTTGATATTAGGTAAATTGACTCTAATATTTAAGCTAACATTAAATAATTGATTCTTCTAAATGCAAATTTGGTATGTTTTACAGCCGTAAGACAGAACAAATCATATTGGTGTAACATCCTTTTATCTAAATTGTTTTATATTAAGTTAAATAGATACCTACTTCAGATTATAAATGAAAGGTTTAAGTAAGTAATATTAAAAATGTATGTATCCGTATAGTGTACATAATATAGCCCATGAACTACTAAGTATAGAAAATTAATATTATAGAAATTTATTAGGTATACTCACATGTTGAACAATATATGGAGATGGATTCATGAATCGCGATAAATCTATTGTTAGTTTAAGGTCATTTTGCAGTAGTTCAATATCCTGTTATAAAAATAATAATAATAATTTATTCAATTAAATAAAACTCGCATAAGCCTAATTTGTAATAACAGATAATACACAAAATAAAATAGATATAATAAAGAAATATTCATAAGATACGAAAAAGAAAAGAAAAGTAGGTAATTTGTAATAAAATGTATAGTGATACCATAACTTAATACATAACTGTAATGATAGGTAACTTTGTATTATTGGACATTTGTTAAAATGTAGGTATGTCATAAATAGATTTATAGCCATAAACTACTGCAGTATATCCAAAGCAGTACTTAGTAGTTTTTGAACCCCAGACAAGACGGTTAATTTGTACTATCTTCTACAAATTGCTGAAATTAATAGGAAAATAGTTAAAATTATTTACCTGTATCTAGGCATCAATTCTTGGTTAGGTATACCAAAAATATTACCTAGTACAATAAGTTGAATATTTTACGTGGATTGTTTTGAAATACATAGTGTACTAGTACCTACATAATAATGTATAAATTGAAAGAATATAACTTAACCCATAACCTTACTTTAAATACAAATTAGTATCTATATATAAATAAAACATTTTAATTTTATGAATATAGTATTCAAAGTAATTAAATACTTACTTCAATACTTGAATATCTAGGATAGTCTTCTCTAAAAGTTTCCATTGTAATAGAGTCCCAATAATTAGTCAATGGTCCATCGAATACTTTGTTTTCCAAAAGTACAATTAGTTGTGATCGTAATATTAAACCACGCAGATAACATTTAGTTTTTCCTTCATCCTAAATAAATACAATAATGTATTGTGAATAACAATTTTTTTTTTTTTTTTTAATAATAATTAATAAAATAACTAATTTTTAACTTACTAATTCATAATTCTGTATGTATTCAATTACTGGAAAACCATTATGGGAATATTTTTTTAATGTTTTTACAATATTTCCAACTGATTCTTTAGTTTTAAATGTAATAACTGGATGTGTCATTAAATTGTCAGCATAAATATTAGAAGATAATGGAGGAGGATCCCAAGCTAATAATGGCATACCGCTTAACTCAATTTGTGTGTCATATATGCTCTATATAAAACAAACTCACAGTTACAATTATGTATTAAATTAAAAAAAAGTTATTTTTATTAGAATAATAGATATAATTTAAGTTTTTTTTATAATTATTACAAATATGAAATAAGAATCCCCCCTCTTCCATTTTTTTCTAGTTACAAAAAATTTAAAGTATATGACGTGTTTAAAATAATTAAATTAAATTATATTTATTTACTTTTAAAAAGATACTTATTAACCAAACTCCTAGCTGAAAATTACATTGTACTTATTTTTACAACTTACAAGTAACATAAATTAATATAATACCAAGGATGATATAAATATAATATATATAATATATGTATACTATATAAATAATATATAAAGCAGGTATACTAGTGTATTAGTGTGTATATAATATATTATTTACATTATTAAACAATACATAGTGTATTGGTAAGTAGGAATGCAATTTATTAAAATAATTAAATTTGAAATTATTAATTTCTCATTTTGTATTTTAATTTATAAATTAATTTAGTTATTGCAATCTATGTTTAAAAACATCACTGTGATCCATATAATATAACAAAAGTTATACAACATAGTTGACAGCCTAAGGGCTGTTTATACAATGTCCGATTAGCGTCTGATAATGCTAACCGACACTTAACCGGACACTGAAAGAACGACCCTAACACAGCTAATAATAGTAATAATATTAATTTTATAATGAAATAAGTTTTAATAATTCACTTACTTCAGAAAAAAAATCACCAACCCACTTGGCAGTCATTAAACATATCATAAGTGGTAAGCCAAATGTTATGCTTCCAGTAGCTTCTACTAGAATAATTGTCAAACTTATTGTCATTCTTGTAATTCCTCCCAATTGTGATGCAGCACCAATCAACGAATAAATACCTATATTCTAAAATTCAAGAAACAGTTTTCCATGGAATATAAGTATTAAAATCAATATAAGTAATAATTTATAAGTTTATAGCATATTAATATACTGTATTTGGAAAAAAATGAAATATTGTTCGTCCAACAAGCCGTCCCCATGCTGCTCCAGTACATAGTCCAGGTATTAACACACCACCACTAAAATGCACTCCATAAGTCCACAAAGTTATGAAATAGGCAAAAATACCAAAATAAATTATTGTAGTTGTATTAAAAACATCTAAAGTATGACATAAAACCATAATCAATGCCAAAAGTTGTAAATAGTACCATTCACAAATATATATAAATTATAGTACCAGGAGTATCGTGAAACAATGATCGTACCGTCCCCTCTAAAAGCTGAAACCATAAAGCAGCCATAGCGTTAAATTCACCATCATTGCATCCAAACTAATATAATATAAACACAAATAAAACATACTACATATTAATCCTTTACATTTTATTAGTCAAATCATATAACCATTATTATTACTATTTTTCATTTTTACAGAATTAATTTACTTTTTATTGTATTTTGTAGTTATATTTATTTATACCTGAATAGGATGATCTGTCGGATCAAGTCCTAATTTTTTACAATCAGTATTAAATAGAATGAGTACAAAACTGATAGTCACTGTAGTCGAACATACAATTAAAACTTCTAAGACTTTTTTCCAGTTCTTATTAATATATCTGTAAAACATCAAAACTAATCATTTTTATTTTTTGAATTTTAAAATAAAAAAATAATACAGTAAATTGTAAACTAAATTATTTAATATATTTGTATGCGTTTTAAAATGTGTAAACTGTGTAACTAGCCTTGTTTTGTACTTGCAACTTCCTTTAATTTTAATCATCTATTCACTGTTGTGATTTACCTTTTTCTGAATTTAAATAATTGAATATTTAAATGACAAAACAATGCTCCTGTCAAGCCGCCAATTATACCCATAAGTACAAATATTGGAATGTCAAGTATATGATATGATAAATCATCAAATTTTCCAAAATTTAATAAACCCTTGTATGTAAGGTCACCTATAATATTATAAATTATTATTTATTTTAAAATTAAACAAATTGTTTAGACATTAATAGATAAGTAGAAGAACAAAATTGATGACTTGACCTGGATGTCCATGATAAGCACTTAAAACAGAGTGTAATGTGAACATTGAAATCATGGATCCAAAAAATATTCGCCATGTAAGTGCTTGATTCCAGAAACTAGCACCCTCTTCTAAACTGAATAGCAAACCACCTATAATAAATATATATATATATACTTTTGACAAAAATTAAAAATACACAAGCTATTTACAAGAATATTTTACAGAATGACATACCTACTGGAGCACCAAAAGCAGCAGCTATACCTGCTGCAGTGCCTCCAGATACAAAATCTCTTTTTTCATGATCTTCTCTAAAAAAATTCAATGCACCCAAATCTTTATTGAAAGTTGTACTTTTTCCTTGAGAAATTCCTGCAGCTACTATAGATCCTGCATGAATCATAGGTCCCTCCTAAAAAAAATTAATTAAAACTTATACAAGAATATAATATTATTTATAAATACCTATAGTTATACTAGGTATAAATATTATGTGTTATTAACACATATTCACGTTTAATAACAATAATAATATAAATATTTCTAAATTTATAATGTCTACAATCTACTTGTTTTATTTGATGAAATATGACATGTATCAAAATAATATGCTTTATACTTTATATACAATGACTATTAGACTTACTTTACCACCCCACAAACCACCGAGTGCAACAGTAATGACACCTATCACTTTGACAGCCAATGTCTTCAATCTTATCAACCTAGGTACTTTGATTCCATTTAAAAAGCATTTCACAGCCGGGATACCAGAACCTTTAGCCATAGGCTATCAACATAAAGTATATTAAACATTACCTATAATTATTATTACAGTACTAAAGAGTACATTGTATAATATTTAATAGTACATCGTGATTTATACTGTATACTCACTTCAACATAAACTATAAGACATGATCCAATTAATGATGGAATTAAGTTTAGTACAAGGGCCACTAAATAAGGTTTAACCATACAATCATTTTCTGTACAATCATCAAAGTCTGAGTTATTTGTAGTAAAGAAATATTGACCCGTTTTTATTGTAAATATAAAATAATATACCTACTTTATTGGTAATTATAAATTAAACATCAATTTTGTAATTTAAATTTATAAAAATAATTTGATTATACAAGCTGTCTGTAGTCTATACAAGTTAGTAGTTATATTTCTCCAGAAAATAGTGAGAGGTGAAATATTCTGTTATTCAGTTCCTATGTATAGTAGCCGTATAGTTTATAAAAATATAAATTATCGTTTATTTTATTTTTTTTATAGTTTATTTTTAAGTAGGTTAAAATGTGTTTATATTTTAAAAATAAATTATAAGTTACAAATTAATAATATTAAGAAAGAGTGAACAACCCTAACAATGTTGATTCATATTAGTCATATTATATTTAATAAAGTTGTCAGTAAAAGCATATAATATTCTATGTAAAAAATAAAGCGTTGACATAATATTATTGTAAAATAATAGGGAAAATATTTTAATTTTACGTTGAATTTTGATAAAGAAATTTTTTTTTCATGTTTAGTTATATTAATAATAAAAATTTTAAATTAAGAATTTATACAAAAGGATACATTTTTTGATCATGTTGAACTTAAAAGTTGTTCCAATTTCAATTGAAACAAAAATTATTATTCCAATAAAGGCAACTATTACACCAATCCAAAAAAATGTCATCCATCTAGAAAAATCTTTTTGTACAACATATCTATAACCTTTTTTCTGTTCTTCTTTGCGGTATAACTCATTTTCGATGACTTCATAATCCAAGCTCTACAAATTAAAATAATATCACAGTTAGATAGGTTGAAGATACCTCTAAAAGATACCCCTAAATACGCCACTGGGATAAAAACAAGTAAATATTTATAAGTGATATATTTAGTATTTTTCTTTAAGCGAGGGGTTAGAGATTGTTATGTATTTATCTATTTACCTAGAGCTAACTGATTGTGAATAGGTTAAGTATTGTTTGCTATACCCCATACAATATATATTATTTATGTAGTCATATTAATTAACATCAATAAATAGGCACCTTATAAAAATAAAATCCAACATTCTATAAAAATCAGAATTTAAATATATTCTTAAAGGAAAAAATTGGTATGAGCATATGTTTGGCGAATCACCTTGTATAGGTACAATAGGTACATATTTAGTAATTGTGTAAGGCATAAAATAATTTTGTTAGTGAATATTAACATAATATATTATATTTATTAATTATGTGTGCATTTATATATGAAATCTGGATATTAATTAAACTTCAATTTGTATGATAAAAAAAAATTATAATTTTCAATGACCATTGGCCATAACTCATAAATCATAATATGTTATGTTAAAAAATAACCAAGAATAATATTCTTGAATTAGGGTTTATTTACTAAATTTCCAATTCGTACTGTATACCAAGTTTAGCTAGTTATACAAAATAAAAACATAATTTAGAATAAGATAACATTTTTATTTTAATAATTTATATCTTTGACGAGAATGTCATTATTATGACATTGACACACGCATTTAAATGTTTCAAAACAAAATAAATGAATACCTCATATTTTGTTGATAGATGATTCAAGGATCCAATAGGCACAATTTCTTCCCTTTCATTCGATAAATCATACCCTTTAAAATCGATTGACTGATACATTATATACTATTTATGTAACCATTTAATTGCACATCGACTTATTGATTAGTACAGGTATGGAGTTAATGAAAGCTAAAATAACTAACATGAAATAAATTAGATAGGTAAACGAACATTCAATAACACTCAAGAACTACCTATATTATATAATATAATAATAAATATATACCTAAACTAGTAAACAAATATTGGACAGGGTGTAAATAAAAGTTTTTGGTGGGGGAATAAGTTATAATACTAACTAATATTTTTATTACCTATAGACCACTTGAAAAACACTTAATACAATAAGACACTGTACACATATTATAAACTTAAAACTAAACAATCGTTTAATATGACCCCAAGTTTTAAGTAATAAAATATTTTTTTTTAATTAAGATAATAATAAAGTAGTTTAGGTAAATTGAGTTCTTATAAAGACAAAATCCTCAAATTTGAATATTTGAAAGAAATTTTACCATTAATTATACTTTGGAAACATTTGAAAAACTCTGGTAATTTTAAGACTATTGTCTATTTCAATGTAATTTGTTAATATTATTGTAAAACAAGTAATGTATTATAAGTATTTCTTTTATTTTAAATTTATTAAGACTTTTACTTTTAATGCAATAGTTATTTCTTTGACAATTTGTTCAAAATACTTTCAAAAAGATGGTTTAAGAATTAAGATATTTAGATATTTTTAAAATATATATTATAAACTATAAAGACTGGTCTGCCCACACTAGTAAGAATTTAAGGTTAGTTAGATGTAAAATTTTTCATTAAATATTTCATCAAAAATCTATGTTGTGGAGCAAAAACTTATGGCTAACAGTATGTGTGAATGAATAAATATTTATCTACTATATTGTTATGTTATGAGTATGTTCACATAAGCATACATTTTCTAACACACTAACAAATTTGTGCCAAATATGATGAATAACATACACTTTTATTAGCGTGAATCTCACTTAATATTATTTTATAAAATTAAAGATGATATATAAATAAGTTACAAAAGATGGCATAAAATGTATATTATAATTTATTAATTTATAATCAAAATATAACTCTTAACCATACTTCCATAAAATATTCTAATATTTATCATAGATTTGAATTTGTTAATCTTTATTGTATATTTAATAGTACCTAATAAACAAATTAATATATTCTATATAACAAGGTTAAAATGAAGTGCCAACTTAATTTTATTTACTATATTAAAAATAATATTGAGTTTTTATTCAATTGATTAAAATTATAACTAGTTGTGATATTTAATTGAATAAAAATATATATATGTAACTACAGAAATACATAAGACCATATAAAAGTAAATAATGGAAATAAAAATTATAATACTATAATAAAATGAAAGTATGTAACTAAAAGAAACAATAAATAGATTGCTCTCTTGCACATTTAAGATATTAGTTATTCTAAAACAATGTAATATGAAAAAATCATTTTTTTTTTTTTTTTTAATGGATAAAAATGGATAAAAATTATATGAGAACTTTTAACAAGTTCTATAACAGTTTGACTTAAGATGTTAAGCTTTCAATCAAAATATTTATAATTTGAGTTAAGATTATAGTTGTTTGCCAGCAAGTTTTTTTCTATTATTCAGCTTGTCTAAGACGAGCTAAACGTTGTGTAAGTTCATCTTGTTCTGTTGTAGTAGAAGATAGCGAACTGAGACTTTGAGGATTGGTAGGGAGTTCTAATTTTAGTTCCAATCTAAAACAAACATCAATTTAATAAAAAAAATTAATATGCATATAAAATAAATATAAATATATACACTATATTATAGGTACATATGCATATGTATAATTATGTTTGAGATAAATAACAATAGTTTACCCAGCTTCATCAGCAACTTGCTGCAACAAATTTTCAACATCCCCTTGAGGTACAGCAGTAGTAGTGCTTTGAGACATGGTATTATCCATATAAGAACTTTGCACATCTAAATCTTCAAATTGATTCTCAAATTTATCCATCAATGAAGAAATCTTTTCAAGATTCATTGACTTCATCGCTGCATCCATTGCTTTTACAACACCTCCCATACTTTGGGTTACCTAAATATTAATGTATTGATTAGCTATTATTTTGCTTAAAGGAAATATTTATCCATATTAGAGTAAATATATTTTTTTAAATATTTATTTAATATGAAGTCACAATTATACAATTTTTTTCTTATTTATAAATTATCTATTGGTAAGATTTGTTATAAATTGAGATAAAAAAATATTTTAGTGTTTTTAAATATTACAATTCAATATATTATTAGAATTTAAGTTAAATAATTATAGTTTATGACACTTATGAATGTATCATGACGTAGTATTTTATTAGTCATTACAGACTGAAAAGTAAACTATTTTATCTTTATTGGTCAAATAAATTGTATTAAATATGATTATAGGCCATTAAATAATGTATTTTAAAACACTTCAAAATATCAAATGAATTTAAGTTGTCAATAAATGAAATAAAATGATGTATAATAACACTGTGTATTGACCTTTTTTTAATTATAAATATCATATAAAAATAATAAATAAGTTTATCAATGGAATATGTAAAGCACATTTCTAAAAATAAATTATTTATTCTTTAAACATAATAGTGTTGAGAAGCTCAGTGATGCCAATTAAACCAATTAGACTTAAACTATATTATTTATGTATAATAAAAAAAATGTCAAAATAAAAATTTTAATTTTATAACAATACATGGAATAAAAATAATAGCTTTAAATAAAAGAATAGTTGGATAAAAATTTAACAAAAAAAAAGTAAGATAAAAAATATGATTTAGTTTGGCAAGAAGAAATAACTACTAAAATGAAGGTGAGTTTGTTTATTTCACAAACATAATTTTGAAAAGGAAAAGTAATATTTTAGAGTTTGATAGAAATTATTGATACCTACCTAAAATGCAGTGAAACTTCCATATAATAAACTTTCGTTTAACAAATTAGTTATGAGAACCATAAATCATGATCTTGATTGTTAATTATGTATTTATTTTATTTAAAGAATTCCTCAATGGCAGTAAAAACACTAAAAACTTCTAAAAATATAAAATTCCAGCAGCAAAAGCGAGAATAAGATAAAAAATTTTAAAAATATCCATTGTATCATAATTTTTATTTTTATTCTATATTGAATTTCACACAATATGTAATCATAACAAAAAAGGAACATAAACTTTAAAATATATTTAAGAGATATGTAACATACTCATATGTGTAAAATATATATATATGAATAAATGTTACGGTAAATGATGCTAAATGGAAATTAATGTTATTTGCTGGTTATTAACGTTATTGACCAAATGGCAAATACGCATGTAATTATTGTTTAAGACCAGATATATACATGAAACTCAAATTATATTATATTATTAAACTCAAACAATATTGCATTATTATTATTTATTTATTTTTACATGTTGCATTGCGTAACATTTACTGTTAAATAACTTTTCAACCCCGCGACACGCACAATGTTTATTGTTGCAACCAGTCTTGGAATGGCAGCGCAGATACCCTTAAGTATATCCACAATAGAACTATCACTAGCTACTTTTTAAATATATTTTTGATTTTCTAATTTATTCAATAAGATCACTATATCCTTAATAGGCAAAAAAAAGTTTTAACATCCCATTTGTTCATAAGGATATTTTATAAATTTTTCTAACCAACATTTCCTATTTCATACGGTTATTAACTAGAAAATAATAATAATTCACACATTCATAGGTAAATAACATAATCATCGGAAAATATTGTTATTTTCCAATATAATATAATTTACCGTAACATACATATATTAAGCTTACCTTTCTGGTGGTAAGAGCACCTTGCACTCTTGAAGCAACTGCATCTACTCTAGCACTCATACGTAAATAATTAAGTGATTGACTTTTCTGTCTTATAGCATTTTCAGCATGAATGCGAGCAACCTAAAAATAAAAACTTTATATTAAAAAAAGAATTCATTAGATACATTTAAGTTAAATTTAATAAATTTAGACTTAACGTATAACTATTTGTTATTTAATTTAGAAAATCATAGAATGGAATTATTATAATTTTTACTAATTTTTAAAAATGTTATTCCAAAACTGTTTGTTTGATATTGTTGAAAAATTAACTATATTAAAATACAACAACATAATATATTTTTGTGTACTTTCTTCTGTTAAAACTATTAATAATTTAAATAATGAAGATCAATATAAAAAAGATTAATAACTATCTTTATAAAACATTAAAACAATATAAATAACCGGTTTTACAATTATTTTATTTTATTAGTGATAGGTAGAGGTGATGGTTAAACACCTAATAATTCAGGAAAATTATAAATACATTATTTCATTCATATAAAAAATTAAGTTTATAAATTATAATTGAATCTTAAAGTACAATCGAAATGGTTTGACCAAATCAACAAAATGTCATGATTCTATATGGTTTTATATTAGTATTATTTATAATCTATTTAATCTTAAAAACATTTTTTTGGCACTGTTTAGTTGTTTATGTTGGACAAAATATTTTTAAATCGGTATTGACTGAATTTAATAACAATAATATAATTAATTTTTTTTCACAATGTAAAATCTATGCAATTTTATTTTGTGTGATAGTAATCCAGAACTTAGAATTTTACACATTCTATAATTGCAGGGTATTTGTAAATAAAATATAATATGATTCATAATAGTAGGTTTTACATTGCAAAATTTTTAACTTAGGGTAAATTTGGCACCATAATTGGACAACCCTAGATCAAAAGTGTAGAAAAAATAATTATAAACTTCTCTCTAAGGAATATAATGGATAAAGACAGTACTAATAATATTCCTAGTATATTATATCATTGCCAATTTTATTAAGAAGAGTGTTGTTTATTGACTAAAACAAAATATCAAACGTATGTCAGATGTCCTATAGGTACTTAACAAAATTTAAGTATATATCAATGGGCTGTTACATAGTATACCCATATCAAACCATTAGAAAGTCCAATACATCAGTGATATTTATTTACTTTATTTAACCAAAGGTTTAAATAATAACCCAATAATTGGTTTATTTGATTTTTATTTCTTCTAGTTAAGCATATATTATTATTATACATTTAAAAAATATACAAGTAAGTGTATTAAATATAAATCATTTACCTCCATATTACCCTTTTGTATAGCTTTCTTTGTTTTTAATTTTTCAGCCTTTTCTTCTTTTTCGCATTTTTTAGAGTTTCTTTCTAATTCTTTAACTGCAAACTTCAAATTAAATAAATGATCTATGCAACTTTATAAGGAAAATTATATTTTATAAGCAGCACCGAATTGCCAAGATATGGGTCTACCGAGTTTTAAAATTTCTGACGTTTGATTACAGCTACAGCTACCTACTGTACAGTTTAAATAATTTAAATCAATTTTATTTCTACTGTATGTACTAATTTAACACACAAAAAATAATAATAAAAAAATACGAACATACACACAAAACCGGCCCATATTTTGAGCGGCCCACTGAGTTTTACTCGATACCTATCCGGCCCTGTTTATAAGTGCATCTTCAATAAATTAAATAAAACATAAAACCTACGACAAGAATAAACATAATATTATATTAATGACTAATAAGCATGTTATGAACTATAAAATATGTAGATTATAAAAATTGTATTTCAAGTTGATAATTAGAATATCACGTAATATAAACAGTAATAATTACTACAATTTTGTAATAAAAGGATACTTTCCATAGCTGCCATTTCAAATGCCAAAAGGATAAATGTGTATTACAATCCAGATTCTAGATAACCAGAATGTATAAGAAAATAAAAAATATTGGACACTTGCAATTACTAATTTATAAAAAAAGTAAAGAATAAAGATTACAAAATATTATAGAATAATATTATAAACGGAACACTATAGGTAGACTTAAAACAAAATACAATTAACAATAGACATTAGTCATTATTACAGTTTTGACTTTAGAGTATCGCAATTCGCAATGATAATAACTTAAAAATTTTCCTCCCGAAACTTGATAACATTTAATGACATCATTATAGATAGTACTATCAACATCCGTGCTTGTTCTGAGTAAGACAGTAAGTTGTGCCCACAATTAAAGATAGTGCCCATGGTCTTATACTCTATTTAGATACACTAGTATAATAGAACTATTAGAAGTCTGTCACAAAAAATACGAATAGATCTTCACAGGAAAAATTTCAAATTTTTATAATAAGGCGTCACTACACTATTACATTAATTAAAACATATTATGGTTATCACAATGCACTTTTAAATTTTTACCGCCTTTAAAAATACCTAAATTGTGATCCAACTTTTGAAAGTAATAACAATATTGTTACGATATAATACAGGAAGCGCGCAAGATATATTAATAATGGATATACTATCGAGCACTAACGAGTATTGTTGACTAAATTGATGTACCTACGAATTGCGATTATGTAAAAATTCATGAAAGCAAAGGACGTACAGTGGTTTGACGATACGTTTACACGGTCGTATCGTTTAACATTTTGAGTCTCTACGAAATGTCGTATTCGGGACTTGATAAAATAATTCAAAACCAATTAAGATTATTAAGAAAGGCCACAATGTATCATACAATTTAATAATTACACATTTTATTACCTAGCACTGATATCTTAACATTTTTTTTTTTTTTTTTTAATTCAAGAGCAGATAAAATATTATTGTAACTCATATTACCTAATAAGTAATAACTACCTACCTACAATTTTTATATGTTTTTTTTGTAGTATGGATACTCTGCTTTCTATTGTTATATGTATATGATAATCCAAAAGTGACATATGCGATCGTCTGTGTCAATACGACAATATATAATAATAATATAACAGCGATCGGTACTGTGGCAACATTTACGTGATCACGGATGCGTGCCGCGTGGTTGTAGGAAACTACTAACTAGGGCCTAGGCCTTAGGGCTTTAGTCCGTGATATAAACTTACAATACATCATCGAGAACAATTGACCGATTCAGCCAACAGATTTTTATAATCGACATACCTAATGTTATAAAATGTTATCCGATTATAATCAGTAGGTACTAACAAGGTCGTGGGAATCCTAAGGCCTTACGCCTTAGCTTAAATATAAGGTACGATGTGAAAATTATCAAATATGATTATAATACCTATATTATATGCATGTGTGGCGAGTGTATAACAATACAATTATACAAACCAAGTATGATTTCCAAGTTAAAATTATAAATAAAAATGTTTAAGAACAACTGTTAATTCAGATCCATGGGTATTGGGGGGAGGGGGGTAGAGGTTTTGCCACTCACTATGGATGCGTCAATGTGTATGCAAACATAAAATAAGATTATACAATAAAACAAAAATTGATTTTAAATTATAATAGATAATAGATAGTTCAAAAAATGTATTTAGTTTTAATACGAAAATATTCTGTACATGCAGTCTTATAAAAATTAGTCTACGAATAAGCTACAACTTCCAAAATAATTATCATACCTAATAATATGGAAGATTGTAGTCCCTTTCACTCCAGGATACTCGCCCTAGTAAATAAACTATGCGAAAGTGTCTACAGACATGAGACTGATGAGAGACCGTACCTATAGGCCCGCCTATCAAGTGACACAAATTGTAGAAACTATTCTTAAGAATTAAGATGTACAATGTACATAATTATTTTTAATTATTCATTTTTTACTGGTACCGTGTGACTTTGGTCAACAAGAATCATTCACAATTTTTTTTAGTTTACATACAAATACAAAAAGGTTTGTCATTCTTGCCTATTATAGTTATGCCTATGCGGTATATGCGTAATTGCGTAAGTTAGGCCGTCATTACCTACAATGAAAACATAATACATATTAGGTAACTGTTTTTCAACATATACAAGAATTCAAAAATGTATAAACTATGTTTTGATCAGATGACATACATAATATTTACTCTTTTAATAAAACCAAAATTAATAAACGTTTAAAAGTTATTTATTTATATATATATTTTTTATTAGCTTCTTGTATACAACTATGATAGCTCAACAATTACTTAAAGTTATTTATAAATACATAAAATAATAATATTACCTAAGGTAGGTATTAAATGCAATTTCAACATCACATCGCGCATGTATATAATATAATAATAAATATATCAGTATTCGATAAACAAAAAAAAAAAAAAAAAACAATACATTAATACACCATCTACACAATCAGAAAATTAGATATTATGTAAAACTTTATAATTAATTATAAGTTTAAAATTTTAATAATTAACAATATATTTTAATACTATATAATACATTACATTAATTGAGCTGAAAAATGTTAAAAGAGATAATTATATCTTATTGAACTTACGTAGATTATATTATAGGTACCTAACCCATCACCTCAAAATCGAGTTAATCTGCGTGTGTAAAATGATATGTTTAATAATATATATTTATCCCGAGATAAAATGGACTTAGTAGACAAAAGCTTCTACGCTGGCGACAGCGATGTTGACGTGCGCCCAACGCGGAAACGAGTCGACGAACGACTGGAACTCGTCGCCCAACACCAATTCCTTGTGTATCACCCAACTGTAAGTCACGGTGACGTTGATGGACTTTTCGCCGAAACCGCGATCGGATTCGTGTTCCAACCAAAAGCTCCACACGTTCTGCGGGCCGCCCGCAGCGGGACCCGCCGCCGAAGAGTGCTTTATCACGTACACGTCGTGGCCCGTCCAACTGGTGGCCGGTTCCGGTTTTCCCGCGAAACTCCAGGACGTCAACCGGGTACCGGGATACGGGCTGACGTACACGGTCAACCTCTCCGGACCGGTCACGTTGAACGCGATCCGTCGCCGTCGGTCGTCGCCGTCGCCCCCTTCATCGAGTACGACCGCAGCAACCGTGGCCGCGGCCGACCGCTGTACCGCCGGCGGCCGACCGACCGGCAGCCAACTGGCGTGTTGCGCCAGCGACCCGGTAATCGGCATGCCGCACATCAGTTCGGCGGCGCAATCGGCGCGGACCGCGTCAGGCGCGTACTCGGCTACGGTCCGCGGGCCCTGCCGGTCCCAGTTGACGATCATGTAACCGGTATCGTTGTACCGGAGGCCGCCACCGAAGTCGTGGAACGCGCGCCGCGTGTGTATCAGGTCGAACCGCTGTTCGGCCTCGGCCGCGGAGTACGGGAACCCGACCGGCCGGACGGCCACTACGGTCACGGCCATCAGCAGTGCGGCGGCGCCCAGACAGGCGAGCGCGGGACGCGGCCTGTTGATCAGCGCTACGGCCGGCGCCAGGTGGCCGACGACGGCGTACGCGGACAGGGCCATCAACGCGCCGACCACGTAGTCGGGATTTACGTTGGGGCCGAGGCGGCCGGCGATCGGCACGAACAGCGACGCGAACATTTGCGTCAGGTACAGGACGAAAGCGATGGGCACCGTCAGCGACGCCGCGTATCCCGCTATCCAGACGGCGGGCGCCCGGCCGGCGTTCAGTATTATGCCCAGCGCGCAGCTGGCGGCCGACGGACACAGCACCATGACGGCGAACAGGTAACTGGACCGCAGGCCGGCCATGGTGGCGACGAACAGCAGCGCGGTCCAGAACAGCTGTACGCCGTTCAGCATGGTCACGGTCCATTCAGCGTCGGTCCTGGACCGGGTTTTCGGGTAGTACGCGGCCACGGTCAGTATGGACCACGTGGCCGTACCGAAGTACAACAACAGGTTCGTCTGGTTGCCGTACCAGCTCATCGAACACCCGAGTCGGTCCAGTGCGAACGCCACCAGCAGACACGACAACAGGGCCGCCACGATCGTGCAACCGGGACTCACGATGGCCGTCAACAGGTGCAAGCTGTACTCCCGGCGGTTCATGCCGACCGTCGTGAATCTGAGCGACAGGAAGATGGAGAAGAACGACGACAGGACGATTATGAAGTTGCCGAACGCCCCCGACAGTTCCGTGTAGGAGACCATGTACACGCCGAACAAGTCGAAGAACACGTACTTGGATCTGGTACCGTTGTTCCTCGCCGTCGAGTTGTGCGCGGACATCGCTCTGGCCAGGGCGAGCAAGTTTTCGCCCGTGTTCTGTAGCACGGACGGTTTCACTTGATCTAAATCGTCGTGTTTCGTGTG
This sequence comes from Aphis craccivora, assembly GCA_009835225.1. Taxonomy (NCBI): domain Eukaryota; kingdom Metazoa; phylum Arthropoda; class Insecta; order Hemiptera; family Aphididae; genus Aphis; species Aphis craccivora. The sequence continues at coordinate 20,611 of VUJU01001882.1, forward strand.
ATAGACGTACCCGTTCTTGTAATGCGCCAGATCGAGACCGGACATGTTTCCGAAATCTCTGAATATCCTAAAATCCGTGTCCGACGGTATTATGCCCGATTGGAACAGTTCTTCGCCGATCACTTGCCCGTACGGGTGGGGAACCGTGCGAGCGTATAAATCTACCAAGTACGAATCCGACTTGGTGGTTTGAAACAATATTTCTCGGCCACCTGCTCCACAGCTATCGAGATTTATTACGTATTTCGCGTTCTTGGACCACGGGTGTTGAGTGACGAAACCGTGGGAAGCTTGAAGCATTATTTCTTCCCCGCCGTTAAATAAAAAAATTATCGGCCTTCTCAGATTTGGGGTATTTGCTAAAATACGTAAAAGTTCTACCATTACGGCACAGTTCACACCGTTGTCACTTACACCAGGCCCTGCTGGAACTGTGTCGTAATGACAATTTAACAAAATGGCATCGTTTATACCTTGTTTAGGATCTATTTTAACAACAATATTTTGTAAGTCTTCATAACTCAATAAATACTTCCAATTTTTCATATTTAATATAAATGAACCACTTACTTTTTGATTGTACATTTCGATATCGTTCACTTTGTCCACTGCGTTGATAATATCATTAATCTCAGTTTTTAAAAGATTAAAAGCTAATTTTTCGTTTTCATAACTACCAACAGGTCTTGGACCTAAATTTGCTAGTTTGATTAATGTGGACATTGCACGCTTAGCAACAAAATAATTATTGTTCGAATTTGTTTCGATAGGGGGTGCAGGTAATTTGTTGTCCATATAAAATACAAACACATTTAATACTATTAATACGGCCACTGAAACTAAGAGAGTTGGCACAGCTGAGAGACATTTTTGATTTCTGATAGCTTCATCTTTAGTATCACTGGATTTTTGATCGATCTGAAATGTTTCCATTTGTTGATTGTTGTCGGACCTAATACCTCGATGACGCAGCTCCATTCAATTTTATCCTGTACAAAATACACAACGCTAGAATCCCCTATCATTAAATATATTTTTTGGTTAGTAAAAATGTCTCAAATGCCCTCTTGTTTCTGTTTTTGTAAGTAATTAAGTAGTAAAATTATTAATAATAAAAAACAACAGCATGAGCCAATATGAAATAATCGCTTTAGGAACTATATTAGTTAAATGAAAAAATTAATTAAACTAGTGTTAAACAATTAACGTAGTACTTAGAGTAATTTTTCTTTTGTTGAGATTTACTATAGGTACTGATTTTAATTTTCTATACATCTTTCAAGTTTTAGTTATTCATAACAAGGGGTAATATATATTTTATTTATTTTTATAATAAAACTTTTTTATGCACCATATGTCTATCAATCAATAGCTACAAATCTTTCATGGGAGGTATCTGATTTCGCTAGTAATGAGTTTAATATGAAATGTAAGGTCAGTTTTAATTTTTCAGATAAAAGTAATACATTAAGATTAGGTAACTGACAAAAGTATCAGCAAAATTTCATACTGGCTCATTTTTAAAAGTTAGTACCCATTTATAATATTTTGATTTTTTTTTTTTTTTATAATGGGCTGGAGTGAAATGTACACCTAATCTCATTGAGTAATAATAATTAAACCTTGTACTAGAGTTATTTGAAATATAATAAAATGCATAAATATATTTTAATACATAAGCATACACGTGTATTAACAGTTAAAATATTTAATTTACAATTTTTAAATTGTGTCTTATAATTCATAAAATGCAAGTTTTTTTTTAAATAAGAAAATACTTTGTAAATTATACTTATAAATTAAAATTAATAATAAATATAAAAAGCAATAACAATTAAGAACACATTAAAAATATTGTTTACAAATGGTATTCACTCAGCTATAACTAAGGTATTTTTATGATATATAAAATAAGAGCATAACAATTATTTATATGAAACAATACATCACATTTTGTAATTTAACAAAATCACAGTTCATTTTGATTTTATAGAATATTAATCATATATAAAAATATATAGTAAATTAAGAAGTTATATAAATATTATGTAAAGAGTGCTCAAGATAAATTTAATTTATTTACAAAATAGAATTGTGAACTTAAAATTAAAATTAACATTATTTACTATGACACAAATTTACTTATAATGGTTCATTTTTATAATCAATATAAAATAAAATAACATAATAATTAATTATTATAATTCTAAGAAAGACGGTTTTTTTCTATGTCGTCTACCAGGTTCAAGTAAATATGTAACATCAACTTTTTCTTCGTCTGGTAGATTGGATAGTAATTTTGTTAAAAGTGTATCCAACCTTTGTTTTTTTATTGAAAATTGAGCTTTAGTTATTTTTTTAGAAGTTTGAATAGTTTCTGTATGTCGAGGTCGAGGGGTCGTAGAACTATTGGTCACTTTTACCATAAGCCCATGAGGTGCAAATGTTCTTGCTAATTTTAGTTTTTTATCATACTTTTCAAAAGCATAACTCTTGGTACAAATTGGAGGATTTTTCGACTTATTCATTTTTGCGAACATTCGTGCACATTTGTCTACTCTGTACTCACATATATATAGATGTTTATGTTCAGAGCCAATAGGGTAACCTTTGCTATATGTAGAAGGATCAAGAACCCAACACCTGCCCATAATAAGATCTAATGAAATTTTTTCATAAATAGGGACTCTGACAACCTCATTAGGATAAAATTTCCGTGTCGGTTCATGGTATGTTTCATGTGGTCTAAGATAATGATGTCCAAAAGAAAAACGCTCACCGTTTTCATTTTTCCACAATCGTTCTACTCTAAATATATCACAATCCGAATATTTGAAATTTTTTATAGTTTTATAAGAATGTGATTTACCACTTTCAGGATTTGTAATATCTCTAAGTACATAAACTGTATCATTTACTCGAATTTGTAAATCTCCTCTTATTAATGTTAAATAATGAACTTCTGAGGGTTCTGCATAACTCGGTGGTGTTGGTAGCTGTATTTCAAAGTCAACTTCTCGGCGATCGCAACGTTCACATAAGTAATATTCTACTTTTCCAGGATCAGCTTTAATACAATCACAGTGTTGCCATACCAAACAACGTTCACATTGAATCATCAAACCTTCTTCTTCATGTAAACCACAAATACATCTCACTACATCATCTTGATCACCACCAGGATTATTTTTTTCAGCTATAAAAGCTTCTGGAATAGGTTTTTCCAAAATGCTTTCAATTTTTGGTACAAATTCTATTTTAGCTAAATTATAAATCTTACGTAAACGAGTGGATATTACACCTAAATCTGAAGTCCGCCCATAATACTTCACATTGTTTGTAAGTAATTTCAAAATATCTGAATCAAATCCAATTACAGTATCATAAACACCTACTTCAATATTATTAGCAATAGTTGTTAAATCAATAGGTTCTGATACTTTTTGATAGTAATTTGGAACTCTACGTTTAGATGGTAATGTTATAAACGGAGTAGCTAGTATTTCACCAGTTTCTTCTTTAGCATTACATAATATGTCAAAAAGTTGTTTAAATATTGTGGCCAACTTAGCCTTTTTTTCCATTTCAGGATCATTTTGAGCAGTTGCAAGTCTTCTAGTTCGTACTGAACAGCTATTAGTTAGGGCATTCATTTGTGCTCTAAATACTTCAGGTTGTTTCGGTTTATTATCTTTTCCTCTTCGTTTTTTCCTTATTTTTTCTATTTTCATAAGGTTTCTATACAGACATATTTTATGCAGAAATATTAGTTCTTTATCTTCTCGACTGATTACAATAGGTGCATTTGATACTAGTTTTTGTTGTATACTAACAATAGATAAAGACTTTTTGGGTGAAGTATTAGTATTGGGAGCAGCTTTTCTTGAACGATTTCTATTAGTTGGTAGATGTTTTGCAACACTAGGAGATCTTATAGTAATTCTTTGAGTTTTTCCTCCAATAACACCTCTACATTTTTGAGACTTACATTTGCATAATTGACCTTCATCTGGATTAAATAAGGAAAAATTATAGTCATAGCATAATTCTTCATCTTTTTGTATTTTACGAAGAGCAAACAATGCCATTCTAAATAATCCATTTACACTCCATTTCTGCATTTCACAATTAGGTTCACAAGAATGATTGACAAATCTTGCTTCACCGCCCATTCTATGACCATCAATAACTGATCCTCCATCTAGTTTTAAGCAATAATGGTGCACATCATTTTTATAAATAGATGTCATCCTATCTTTAAATGTTTGTTCACTTACTACTTCACCGACATATTCTAATAACAATTCACCACTTTTTACTTCTTCGGTAGTTTTAATTCCCCAACCTTTTTCTTCAGTCATGAATTTAACTAAGCCAGGAGCCCATTGTTGAGTTTGTAGACGTTGATTAGAACATTTTTCTTTACACGGACAAAGTTCAGGCGAACATTCAGCAAATATCATTCTATTTATACAATCATCTGTACAACCTTTACCTTCAGTTGGCACTACACAATTACATGCTTGTGCTTCATAAGTACAAATTGGTTTAAAATCATAATAAACATTTGTCTTTAACTTCCTGTAATTCCAAGACTGTATTGAATGTTTTTTATCAGGCTTCTTTTTCTGAGATTTTACTTCAATAGGGTCCGTTTTGGATTTTTTAGGTAAACTTACAGTAGATGCATCACTATCCTCTTTTTCATCTTTCTTTTTATCTTTTAATTTATTGAGAACAACAGCACGGATACTTCTCCTTTCAGGAGTGATTTCAATTCTTTCACTTTTCGGCCGTGGATCAACACTTTTATGTTTAATAGATACTTCATCAGATACCATAAGATCTATACGTTTCTTCTTTTTTTTCTTTACAGGAAAACCAGTTCGGTTTATACATTTTTTTCTTTTCTTTAACTTTGCGACTGGACTTACTTTTTCAGGTTTAACTAATTTCACTTTTTTGACATTATTTTCATCAACTTTCTTTTTCAGTTGTAAACTTGGCATTTCAACAGTAGGTACAAACACTCCAGCAGGGGGTTTCTTTGGCTTAGGTTCGTCTTTTTTTTCACTATCTTTTGCTTTAACTTCTGGTATTGCAGAATTACTTCGTAAACCTGACTTTTTCTTAACTTCAGATTTTACTTTAGCTGTTTTAATTTGTTTATCAGAGTCACTACCAGAATTTTCATCTCTAGATACATCTTCAACATATGTAACACCAGCACCTGTTGACGATGTTATATGATAATGCCGCTTTTTAAGTGGTAGTCGTTGATCATTAGTAGTTTCAGAATCTCTTGAAGTATCTGGAGATCCTTTTTTTCTTTTTTTATCAATATCATTGTCACTGTAACTTGTTTTATCAATTTTTCTTTTTTTACCAGATCTATCTCTTTGTTTAGATTTCAATGAGCTTGATTTACCTCTAATAGTCTCTGCGATTTTAGATATATTTAAACACTGAATAAACAATGTAACTAAATTTTCCATTTCAGCAATAAATTTAGGATTTATTGCCTTCTTACGCTTTTTTTTCTTTTTCTTACTTTTTTTCTTTTTTTTATGAACTTTAATTTTTTTAGGAGGATCATAATCAAAACTCTTTGTAGTTGGACTGTTTGGTTCTAAAAGTGGAGGCATTTTTTTTGGACGACCAGGTCCACGCTTAAAATTGGCTGACAATTTGGGCAAAACGTTTTGTGTGTCTGTATTTCCTTTATCGCCTTTTGTCACAATTGCACCTTTTGGTCTTCCTCTGCCTCTTTTAATAACATTTTCTTTTTGTTTAACAATAACCGCTTTTTTTTCTAACGAATGTAAATTAGTTTTGCTATTAGGTTTTTGTACCACACTTTCTGTTTTCTCAACAAAGTCTTTTAGCAATTTCGACGAATAAGCTGGTTTTTTATTTTCATCTTCAGAAGAATTATTTAAACGTATAATTGCATCGTTGACAACACAATCTTTAATTTCTATTTCACTTGAGTCACTACTATCACTTAAATTTTTTGGTTGAACATCATCAAATCCAGTTGAAAAACTTTGATTTTGAACATCAGATAAAATTTCAGCTAAATCTTCTTGATTTATGACTTGTAAATGTTCAGGTTCTAAGTTTTCAAGTTTGTCTAGTTCTGAACTCGAAGAAAATGTTTTTTTTGGTTCTTGCCAAAATTCTTTTTTTTTTGATCCATCACTAGAAGTACCATCATAAATTGGTTGCTTCACAAAATGTGTTGATTTAGAAGAAGAGCTGGATTCATCACTAGAACTTGAACTTGAATGTGAATGTGATTCTACTGAATCTTTAGTTCTTTTTTGTTTGTCCAACTCTTTTCTCTTTGACCAAGGTAGATATGATGAAAATGAAGTATCTGATGAGTCGTCAATGTTATCATCATCAACAGAAGAGTAACCAAATTTTTTAGTGCAATATTTTTCTTTTTCAGATTCAGTTTCAGATTCTGATTCTGATTCAGAGAAATCAACCACTTGGTTAGTTATAGTATTATGAGATGTTTGAATAGGATCTTTAATAGCATCCATGTCAACTGTTGAAGGTAAGTCTTCTAAATCAGAATCATGTGCTGGTTGATGAATAACAGCACTCCATGCAGAACTGCTTAGAAGATCACCACAGACTTTACTTACAGATTCGTTACTTTGCCCTGAACTATTCATTGTAGTTGTGTTGTTTGTTAAAATCATAATAAAGACATATTTTACAGTTAAATCTAATGAGAATTTTTTTTTAAGTGCACATTTTCCAACATATTCATAATATTAAACAATATAAACAAATAATAAACAAAATTAAATGACAATGATGAGATTTTTGTTATGATTAATGTGATGAACTTACTGCTTCAGCGCTTAATGAAAATAATATCAGTTCACCAATTCAACTTCAGTAAAACCTGAAAAATGTATTAAAATGTTTCAATCAATATAAAAACTTCATAACCATTTTTAACTATAAATAAATAGATTTAATTGAAGATTAAAACAATACAAAATTATTATAATACAGAAAAATGTAACATTACTTTGAACAATTTGTGTAACTATAAGTTACCGATAACAGGTATTAGACAGTCGGGAAAAACAGACGTGTAACTAGAATATTTTTTGTTTTGGAGTGGGGAATAATAAATATTTTACCTATCACATTTTGGGAGGGGTGATAATGTCTCATTCTTCGAATTATCTAATAATATATATATATATATATACATTTTATAGCAATCATTGAAGTTTTTAAGTATAATAGTAAAACTAGTGTTAAGTTAGTATTATTCATATTAAAATGTGTACAACTTTAATAATTGCACCTATGTTTTATAAATATTTTAATAAGTACTTAGTAATTACATATAAAACACACAGAAAAATAATATACAAGCATAATTATTATAAAAATAAACATATTTTAAAATACAATAAATGAAAGTTTGAAACAGGGGAAAACTGATAGCTTATATTGATTACACCTATGGATTTAAAGTAAGGTAATATGAGTCTAAACCCAATTTTTTTTTTTATGTACTACATCTCAGGAAATACAAACATAACAAATCAATTATTTCCCACTTTTGATATTATGTTTTTAGAACATAGAAATTAAGTAAATATATTAATTTATTTTTTTGTTACATTTTTAATTAGTATTTTCTTTAATGTTATACTCTAACTAAGTTCTACAATAATGTACAAAGTAATTGATTCAGTATACTTTGTAACAACATACACTGATAACATCATAAAAAGATACACTATAGCTAACACACAACGTAACCATTATACATTTTCAAAGTATTTACTGTAAGCTAATACTGTAAGCACATAAGAATTTGAATAACGGGAGAAAACTCGATTATTATTATTTTTTTTTTTTTTTTTAATTTTAGAACTACCAGTATAAACTATTACAGTTCACAATTACAGATTAATACAATTAAATATAAAATATATAGTACAAAAATTAGATGGGTGAATGATTTAAACTCGATTATTAGTTCTATAAAAATTTAAGGTGTTGTAATTTGTTGGATATTTATACAAATATACTATTTTGATTAAATACAGCTTAATTGTAATTTAACAAAGTGCATGAAATCGTTTTTGAATGCAAGTATTCGAATATACCTATTATCATAATTTATAGTTATGAAAATATGAATTTTAAAGCGTATTGCGTCTACACAGAGGTACAGAACGAATAGACATTGATAATAATTAATAAATATTACATATTAAGTTTTACTTACTTATAGATTAAAATTATTCGTTATGAAATCGTTTTCATTGGAATGATTTTTCAGTTTCCATATTTTCTCCAACAGGCAACAAAGCCAACAGTATTTGGTATTTGGTAGAAATAGAATTTAGAATTTATCAATTTTCTTTAAGATGATAAATTTGTCATTTGTTTGGTTATCCGTATATTATTATTATTATTCATGATTCCGTTATCAGTATCACATGGTAATGGCGAAACGCGTCTTTAAACAGCGGGTAATTAGTTATGTCGTTGAATCTTGCGTCATTTAAATGGGACGACGGTTTTGTTTTTCTCGACCGCGGCTGTCGTGTTCTAAATCGTTCAAATTGAAAATTGTAAAATTTACACAAAACAAACAATCGATTGCCAAGTTAATTTCGTTACTTTTAAACGAATTCGATTTAAAAATTTTTAACTATATAAAATTAATTTATGCATAAATGCATATTGCATAATATGTTTGTTTATGGTGCGTTCTTGTCAAGTAAACCTCTTATCATTATTTACGTTTATTACCAATATTTTGTTGTCGACTGTCGTAGACCAACTGGTATCTTATTACAGGTGTTCCACTACAGTCTACTACCACTAATGGCATAGTCTAATGCTTAGTTAGTAGTTATTTACCTACTGTCCTATCCAAGTCATAATTCGCAGTCTAGGCTAACTATAGTGTAATATTATATTATTTCATGAAATCTTAGTTCATCCTCATTTTATCATTTATCCTGTATTCTCTGGTGATTAAATCATCCATGATTGTTGCTCTTGTTAGATAGCATTTGATTAGTAATGAGTGATGATAATATGTAAAACATTACACATCTGGACCATTAGGACCATAGGTAGTAATAACTGTTTAAAATATTTTGTAAAAAGAATACTTCATTTTGAGGATTTTTTCCAACTGCACAAATATGTTAACGTCAGAAGATTGCTTGATCTAAAATATATAGGGAGTGTTTAAATTAAAAAAAAAGTTCTATATATAATAATACATTTTAAAGTAAATTATTTGAAATGATTTTCTAACTGTAGTCTGTAGTCAATTATACTCCAATTACATTTTTAGTTATGAGCATAGATTCAATATAAGCTGGATTAGTTGTACCTACTATACCTATAGTCTATAGTTGATAAAATATTTAATAGGTACAAATAATACATTTACCTGTATGACTGATGACGAACAAAAAACACATCTTTTTTTGTTATAGTCTTCTTTCTTATTATAGTTGTTAAAAAAAATTATAGAATAACCCAAAACACATTTAAGCTCTACATCATTTCTTAAATCTATATTAACTCAATATTTGCATATTGCATTTGTTTTTGAAAAGTTGATTATTCATGTTTACTGATGATATAATTCTAGTTAATGAGTAATGTCAAACATAATTATGATAAAATAAACTGTAAAAATTGACTATTTTGTATCTGATTGAATGGGAAAAAAAAAATCTATTTAAACTTATAATTACTGAATATAGCACAATACATAAATGTAAATCGATTAAAATGGTAGGTAGTTATTTTCATTCAAATATTTAGAAATCTGGAAAATAGGTAGGTGCATAAAATAGTTTTATACAGCACTAACTAGTTAAAAAAGTTATCCTAATTAGATGACAAAAACAACATTAATAATTTAGAAAATTGCGTTAAGTTTCTAAACTTCTAACAAAATGTTTTTTAAAAACTAATTTTAATTTTTCAAAACTTATTTCTCTAATTCAAATGATTTATTACAAAAACATTAAGATTATGTTTACTAATCAAACAGTAAAATAATTAATGACCTTAATGAGAATATGTGAGGGTCAATTAATTTATAAAATTTCCAGATTTATCTATGTTTCGAACTTAATTATAAAACTGAAGTTAATTTATAATTTGAATATAACCAGTGATAACTGATATTATGAACAATATTTTCAAAGACAATTGCCTTTTAAATTTTTTTTAATAAAGTGAAGGGTGGTAACCTGTGAGTTCCTTAATACAGGGGTGGCGACTCTCTTGTGATATTCTAAACAAAATAAATAAAATATTTAAATACATTTATGTATTTTTGATTATTAATTTTATCATAAAACAAATTATTAAAAGAATCCCATCTACTTCTCTAACTTAGCTCAGTTGGTATACATATCAATTTTTATAAATAAAGTTTCCTCTTAGTTAATGTTAATATTTGTTAAATTATGTTGAAATTAATAAATAAAATATAAAATAAAAAACATATTTATACAGACATTATTGATTGCATTCAATTACAGGAGTCTTCAACCTTTTTTTACGACGGGCAAAACCTGAAAAAAAATTTTCAATGTGGACCAATGTTTTTTTAAAGAAAATTAGTAGAGTCCAGTATATTTTTTTAAACATAAATTAGCTTGGTGAGAGGGTTCAAAGATCTACGGGCCATAAGTTGGAGATCCCTGACATAGATAAATTATCTTTTAATTTTGTTTAGTCAACTTCTGTGTTCATTTTATATAGCAGGGGTGGCTAAACCGTGTCCCGCGAGCAGCATGCGGCTCGTATCTTATCGTAACATCTTTACAGAAAAATGTTTTTAATATGAATTTATGTATTATATAATAATATGACCTTTTTTTTTTACATTTTGACTCTTTCATATTTATTAATACATTTGGTAGCTCGCGAGGCTCTTCTCGCTGGCCATCCCTGTTATATAGTATGTAATGACTAATGACTATATACCATAAAGTAATTATTATTAGTAAGTATTACACTATTACCATAAACTAAGATATTATAGTATCTTAGTTTGTTGTATTACTCTGAGGTAGAGAGCCTAGGCTAGGCTCTCTACTCTGAGGTATGTATCTATATAACTTAAATGCAACAGCATTTAATTTGAATTTAATAGTATTACAAAAGCATTGCTGCAAAACAGTAATAATATTATTTATTGATAAAATTGATGAAATCAAAATTTTTATGTCTCTTAAATTATTAACACTGTATGACAATTAATAATTAATAACTAATACTGTTTATTGACAATCATTTATTTTGCATTTATTAATATTATGACTAGAGGGGCGTAATATGTTAGCATATACAACATTTTGCATCTGATATTTGATGAAAATATTATTATATATAATACATTTAAACAATACAGTATAAATAATTAATAAAGCTTAAAAAAGAAAGAAACATTTAAAATGGTACATAAGCATAAATAAAAAGATTATCACAAAAACAATATAATAAATAATCTAAAATTAAGCTAAAATTATAGTTTATCTTAATATATACTTAGTCTAATTTAAATTGAGAAATATAAAATTACATAGAAAAAAAAAACACAAAAATTAAAATAACTCTTTCGCATCATGATTTGCACTCATTTTGGTCCCAGCGCAACACAATAAACATTTCCCATCATTTATAGTATATGATCGCATTATATTGTTTATTTGTTTAGTATCTTTAAATGCGAGTCTGAACTAACTATCAAATATTGGAATCAACTTTATAATATAATATATATATGGCATCTTAAAAATTATTATTTATTATTCATTCATGCTAATAATCAAATAAGTATGGTTAAGAAAATCATTCTTTTATTATTATGAAGCACCAATTGGGTATGAAGGGTTTTAGTTAAATGTAATTTATGTCAATATTTATTAATAATTTGAGTATTCATTAATGCCTATATTATTCATTAGTTTCATAATAGCTATATGGCACAAGACAAAAAAAATATATTTTCATTTACTTTATATTATACATTAGTTTCATTTTTACTAAAAAGAAGAAAGATGTTTTATAGTTATTATTACAGAAATACTATTGCAAATTACAAGTATAATGTTTGTAATAAAATAATAATGTCTATATAATATACCTCAAGTAGAACTTATAATAAATTATTACTCTAAAAATCTATGAATTATGCCATAATAAGTTAATATTAAATAAGTTATATCACGTAGACTTCATAGTGCAGTTGATCATTTCACTTTACAGATCCGTTTTCAATTATGTAGGACACAATACTAAAATAAAAAAAAGAAAGATAATTAATAACATTTATGATATTTTTTAAAATATTAAAAAGAGTAAAACTTATTAAAATATTGCATGGATTGCCAAATAATTAGAAAAATATTTTTAATATGATTGTTAAAAGTTTTCAAAAACTTAGGACGATGGTATCGGCGTGTCCAAAGATAAGAGGTTCTTTCCACTTAAAATTGCTAAATATTAAAATACAGTTATTATTATCAAATTGTACAAATAAGAAGCAATAGGAAATTAAAAAAATAATAAAAACTTTTTCTAATCATTTTTAGACAAACATTTGTTCTTTGTAGACAGTTTAGATTAAATTATATAATAGGTCGATGCAGTCACCACACTATGTCAAAAATATAACTTTTAGATTCCTATAAAAAATCAAGAATTGAATGTAAGAAATATTGTCCTATACTAAAATTTATTAATCAATATTTCTTTTTCCAAATATAAATGGCAAAGTAATATTATAATATTTATCTAAATATTTTGTAGTATTTAATTAACAAGACTAAAACAAAAAATATGACGAATAACATAAGTTTGAGAATATAATGTTCACCTTTAAGAATGTAGTCTGTTAGTAATGTTGGTACAGTGGGACTGTCTTCGTTTATTGCTTTTAATACTGAAAATTGTATAATTATAAATGTATCATTCATCAAATCAATTAAACATTTAAAAGTATAGTTAGATTTATTCTTCTTACTTTTAATGAGAACTTGAAGTGCCTGATTACTTAAAGGTCCACTATCCAAATGGTATGGTATGACTGTGGTTAAATACTATAAAATAACAAATAGTATATAAATATAGTTATAATAACAAAACATACAACCATGCAATGCAAAACATACTTTAGGCTCATTTGTTACATTTTTATTTGTATTTCCTGCTCTTGAATTCCGTTTTTTTTCTACGTGATATTGTCTTCTTCGGTTTTGAACGGCCAATAACAGTGATATAAAAGAGTTTTTTAATTCTTTTTCAAACTCCAACTCATCTCTTAAGGCCAGTTCTGTGATTAATGTTTCAGAATAGTCTCTGATCAGCAACTCCAACTCCATGTAAACTTCATTAAGTTGAGATACATTCAATGTTTTTAATTCTATACAAAAAATAACAGTAATTAATACAAAATATTTTTAAAGTAAGCTACACTTATCAATAAATATGATCTAACTTTCTTCTAGCAACGGTGAATGAACTTCCTTATGATGTTCAGAGTCTGGAGTACAATCATTTGAAGTACCCTCCTAAAATATAAAAATGTGTTTTTATAGTATCTAATAGTTAACAATTAGGTAATGTCAAATTAAAACGTTTACAACATACTTCCATGATATCATCAATTTCTCTAATCACTTCATCAGCAGTTGGAGGTTCAATATCAGCACTGGGACCGGACAATATCAAAGTATGCAAATCTAAATCATTTGAAACAGCTTCATCTTCACTACTAAGGTCATCTGAGGATTCGTCCTATTCAAAAAATTTGACATATAGTTTGGTTTAAATTATTATTTAGTCACTATAAATGATATTTTACTTGAATGTTGTTATTCAAATTGAGTACTGGTAGTTGAACTTTGCGTGCATATGACTTAGACCAATCAATAGGAAGAATATTTCCAAAGTTGCCTGTGATTGTCCACCACATTCTAAAATTAGAAAACATAATTTGCTTATTAGTATTTGAATTGATACATATTATTAAATATTAATGATGTATAACAAACAAATAATTAGAGTTAAATGTAATTATTGAATAAGATTTCAATTATCATATTTTATAAAACAACTATTTTATTGAAACTATTGACTAGATAATAAACGATTGCTATAAACCTATTACCTATTTAAACATGCATATTACACATTTTATTTGTATATTGTACTATGAATAATGTGTAGATAAATTATTTGACCTTAGCCCATTAACCAGGATGAATAATATAAATTACTACTAATTTAAAAGGGACGACTCAACAAACCATACGTTGAAATTTTTGAGGGCAACTGGAACAATTGGCCTTACATTTAGATGATGTAATAGCCATTATAGTTGTGCTTTACATCTGCCAACAATTTATATGAATGATTTTAATACTTTAAACTAAATATTAGTATAGGTATATAAATAAATACACAAGTAGTATAACTATACCTAACTAGTTTTCTCAAACTATAGGTAATATTTTAAATTTTTGAGTTTTTTATGCACATTATAAAATAATCATCCATAGATAATACTAATCATAGAAAATAATGTTATTTGTTTATTTTGTACATAATTCATATCTTACATCTTTTGCTCAAATGATGTACAAAACATACAACATTAAAACATATAGTAACTGGTAAGTACTTATGCTAAATTTTTGGTTTGAATAATAAAAAAATCAACAAAGATCTATTTTGATTTTAAAAAAATCCAAGAAGTCACTCAAATTTATCTGTCTACTATGCAAATTATTATCCACACATTTAAAAAGTTTAATAAGTAAATAAGTAGCCAGGTTGGTGATAGTGTGGTACCTACATAAATTTAAAATTCTAGACTTACCTACTTAGCTTGGGAATCAGGTTAAATACATGAGTGTGTCACACTGTCACATTATCAATGTTGATATAATTATTTAAACATTTATTTAGTGTTTTTTTTTTTTTTTTGTACCTTAATTAAGAGCTACCCCACATTAATATTTTACTTGTAGTTAATAACTGATTTAATGATTTAAACATTACCTACAACTTAACAGTAGATGAAATTTCAGTATCCAATTACAGGAAGTATGTGATTTAAGTGATTGCATGTCTGATGAGTTATGCAATTTGAAGCCCCATTTTTAAAAGTATAATAATTAGTTAGTTTGATTGTTGTTATATCAAATGTGTATTATATTTGAGGGTAAAATAACAGAAAATAATATATAGTTGACTATAGTATATAGTATCAATAATCATTTTAGGTACTAATCATTAATAAACAATTAAATAACGGCAATTATTTTTTTACCAAACATATTTACCGAAATAGTGAAAAATGTTCTTAACTATGAAATCGACATTAAATATTACCTACTGGTACCTACATTAATGATTAATAGATAACAATTTATCATCATATAATGTTATTACTATAAGAATAAGAAAAAAGTGTATAACTAAATATTAGTAAGTATATTAAATATAATATATGTCAAATACGTACTTCTTTACATACCTACAACGATTAAACTTAAATTCTTTCCTTCTGCGGTTATACACAGTCGTATTAAAGATATATTTTTAAATAGTCTAAAACACATTAATAGTTCCAAGATGGGTACCTATAGGCTATATATATAGCACATAAATTATATATAATCTGAGTTTTCGAGACATCTGTCCTACACGGGCTACACGCATAACAATTGCATTTATTATGTCGTAGGATTAATAAAACTATTACTTTAGACTATAGAGCACCCTAAAAGTCGTAAGAAGCTGTAATCTTAACGAGGGTTTCATTTTTGAAATAATTTTAGATTACCTAGGTCCATGGGCGTATAACTTGGGAAATTTTTATGGGGGGAGGCAAACTTTATTTTATGTCGATAAACCGTATACTTTAAGATACTCGGAGACTAAATAGGTATACCCAATAAATAAATTTTGCAAAATATCAAGGGGTTAGTTTCCCCCTCACTCTCCCCAGTTTACGCCCATGCCTAGGTCCTAGACACATCTTAAAGTTAAATACGATGTTAAATATCTATAGTTTTAAGATTATGTATAGGTACTCTGTTAATTTGTTATTATATTTTAGTCATATTTTATATAGATACTTTAGTATATGTTTTATATGTTATAACACATGTTTAACTTTACATTTTTACTGTACCTATATAATGGCAAATGTAATTAAAAATTAGACATATTACAAACTGTATTTATAATAATATAAATAAAACAATAATTGTGAATACCAGAATAGGTACAATATGGGATTGGGATACGAAAAATGGATAATATATTGTAGGCACAAACTGGCACACTCTTAGATAAAACCAGATCTACTTCCGCTTAATATATAAAATATAAATGCGTCAATCACTGTATTATAGACCACGGCACGAACAATATTGCATGTTAAAGTAGGTATTTATCGTGGGATAGTTAAAATATTTACAGAATCATCATATACGTTATGCAATCGTGACCATTCTTAGGAACTGCCCCACAGGCCCTTCATTATTATTAAAACAGGAAACGTGATCACCATTCAGCATTTGATTTAATTTAATTTACCATTTTAATATATAGAGATAGAATGTAACACTTCACGCATAGGCATTAGGCACATATTATATTATATTATACTTGTTCAGACATTTCAGTCTTGAAGTTAACTATTTATCCTGACGATTATTTGAATGACACGATTTGAAAAATAAGTGCTATATAAGGAGTAGTGAATTCCTTTATAATATAACAACCCAGCAATGGACAAGTGATCGTGGGTCATCTCTAATACAGTAAATAAGTACGTTGTGACTAATATAACTAATAAATATACACGACATATTATAATTATCAAAGTATAATAATATACTAGCGATTTGTATATATTTTACGTTGATTTTATTTTTTTATGTATTCAAACAATATTAAATATCATTATAATATTAAGATATTAATTTTTATTTAATTTTAAATACCTATTTATCAAGATTTGATTACCTTATCTTAAACACAAAAACCAATTTAATGAAAAATTATACATAATAATTAATCAATTGTAAAATAAATAACCAAATAAACACGAAATATAGATGTTAACTATAGTTACCGTCGAAAAGAATTTTAACGCAATTGGATTGCATTAGTTCGAGTCTTGTCTCAGTTACCTGCTAGTTTCTGTATGAGCATCATTACGGGAGTAGCATTAAAACTGGTTTTTAGTTTTTACGGGATATATCAGGAGTCGGTACATTCAACTATTCGAGATAAATCCACATGTTCATGTATAACAAAAAGACGTCTTTGGTTAATAACTTCGTGTTTTAATAGCATGAATCATCTCAAATTAATTGTATACAAAAAATGACTTTAACTTTTAATACTATCTAACATGCATAATTTCACACTTCTCACATATTGTACTTAGTTAACATAATTGTCATAATTTTATTCCTAACTGTAAAATAATAAATATTTAGTAATTTGTTGTAGTAATTCGTCACATACACTATAGACATTATTACTCATAAAATAAATATAAATTTATCAATAGGTAAGAATTAAAAATGAATAGCTTTAGTTTATAACAACTAATATCAGTACTGACTACTGAATTGTTACAACACCGCCGGGGCGAGTGAAAACTTTATAACCCCGCAACTCAAGTTTGTTATCTACCCGCCATCTATAATAATAAATACATCGTATAAATATAAAATAATTCGACCAAATAGGCCATAGGGCAACAAAAAACGTAGAGGAACAGATAGATATTTTTTAGACTCATACAGTCATACATGGTGGAATTTATATGATGATAAAAATTAAATAATATATAGTGATCCGTTAGAAACGATTTTAAAATATGTAGCAGAATTTTTAAAATCACGGAAAGCCTAAACATTTTTATATATTTGTTAACATTACAACATTATTTTATAA
>VUJU01001883.1:0-17059 GCA_009835225.1 Aphis craccivora
AAATCACGTAAAGAAAACGCGAATTTTAATAACTAGTAAAATTTTCAAGTATCTACGACTTATACTTTTT
This sequence comes from Aphis craccivora, assembly GCA_009835225.1. Lineage (NCBI taxonomy): Eukaryota > Metazoa > Arthropoda > Insecta > Hemiptera > Aphididae > Aphis > Aphis craccivora. The sequence goes on from VUJU01001883.1 coordinate 71, forward strand.
GAATAATAACAAATTTTTAAAATCGTTTGGGATAAATCGTTATCGTTACGCTATTTCGTAAAAATTTAAAATTCAAACGCACTTAAAATTTTTCCTATAATGATGTTATGAGTTTCCTCTATAGATACTTGAAGGAAAACTTATGAAAAAGTTAGTGTTATAATTGTATACCTTAGTTATGAACAAAAACAATTTTATGATTTTTCAACTTCAAAATTACTTGCAAATTTTCGCGTTTTCGACAGATTTCGTAAAAATTTGAACTATAAACTCTTATAAGAAAAAATTGTGACAAACGATTTTTAATTTTTTTTAGCTACAATAAAAACAACTCATAAGGAACATTGTATTAAATTTTCAAAACTTTTTGGTCATCCAAAAATTTTTTATCGACAGTTTAAAAAAAATTTCAAAAAAAATCGAAAATTTCAGTGGTCTATAAATAACTCAAAAAAAGTAAAAAAATTTTGAAAATTTAACTATATATAGATACCACTGACATTAACATTTGGTGAAAATTTCAAGTATTTTCAGTGATTAGTTTTTGAATTATAAACATAAAAAAAATCGATTTTTTTGAAAACTGTTAGAAAATGTTAACTTTTTAAAGTCGTATAGTAAGATTAATAATAATATAACAGACGTTATAGATTAAAATTCCTATAAATAATGTTTTTAAATTGAAAACCAGAACATTTTTACTCTCTCAAAATGTAATTACAGATAGGAAAAAAAAGTAAAACACACAGTACTGTAAAATTAATACATCCTCCCGCTAATAATCTAAAGACTGTGACAATAGATGAAAAATCTAAGTACAACCATATTTAACAAAATTTGACTTTTGTGTATACCTATTTACCGATCCTTACCCAGAATCCCAGAATCGTTTTTATGACATGAATATTATTTATTTACTTATAATAATATGATTCATAAACTAAAACTTGATCATGTAATTATCGCCATTTGTTTAGAGTTTGTTACAACTACATAGGTAGGTACCTTTTTTATTATAATCATGTTTATTATTAATATTTAGTTTATATTTTCAGTATAAGAGAAATAGATATTCATATAAACAAATATTTTTTTTTCAATATTAAGAATCTATTTATAATTTATGAATATGATTTATTATTTATATATTGTATTGATTGTTTGATACCAACAAATCATGTCTATACTTTTTATTTGTTTATCAAGTTTATTTGTATGTTAAACGAATTAGACACACACAATAATTATATTCGATATGAAAAGCTAATAAAAGTATAAATGTAAATTTATAAACCACAATGATTAGACTTGATTGTGGTTAATCAGTTGTTTTATTTACGGTACATTTAAATCATATACGTATCAAGACAATCAAATCATTATATTTTTCATCAATTGATCCAACTTCAGTACCCGTACAGCATTTTAGGTTTGATTAATTATCTCCATTTTAGTACCATACGTGATGTGCTATTTCCGTTTTACAATTATCGATTTAATGATTCGATTCGTCAAAAGTAAGTATAACTGACAACCACTTCTTTACTTATTATATTTAATATGTTTCAACACGATATTTATTTTATTTATCGTTGGCTTCTTTATTCTTTTGGGAGACCTGGTGGTATATAAGAGTCTTTATATGTTCTATGAAAAAAATTGGCTTTTACCTATAAAAAGTTATAACGAGTAAAACCGTGAAGGGACTTTACGTTTTTTAATATAATTGGAATGAGTTAAGTTTATTGAACCTGATGTAAAAGTCATTGTCAATATGTGTATTTCAAGAGTTATTAACAGGCCTATCGTCCGTTAAGTTGTGAGCAGGTTTGTCATAATACAGCTAGTTTTTATGCATTTTATATCATATATATATATAATACGAGTACATTAGGTACCAGTAAATAATAGTGTAGCGTATTCAATGTAATACTGCTATCGATGGCTATTAGAATCGATACGTGGTAATTAACGTGTTAAGTGTGTTGACTCTACGGTGTCCCGACACATACTTTACGAAACAATAAAAACGTTTTCGTTACTTAACGTTAATTGGGTGTATGCTTTTACCCTATTCTGAATCACTATAGTGAATTATAAAATTGTCAGTGTCTTATAAATAATTTAATTCAAATATATTATTTTTTTTAATCAAAAGACATTATCAATAATATTTCAAGCTACAGAATATAGATAATAGGCTAATTTTCAAATCAATCAAACTATAAACCGGAAAAAAACTACAAATCAAATAATAACATCTCAACTCAAGCAAAAGCATAAATTGAACGTATTGTTCTTTGTGGTACAAATTAGAATAATGTAAACATTTGTACTCGTAAATGGATAAGTTTTATAATTTAGTCAACATTTTAATTCACAGAAAACAATATAATAAGTTATTAACGTATTAAAATTAAATATGATTCCATGTAATCAACGAAATCTACTTTAAAACTACTTTAGTCCTAAAAAATTATTTTCATTAAAAATATAATCTTAACTTTCATAACAATAATAATATGAAATTACGGAAAAAAATTTAAATGTTAATAATATGTTCAAAAGTATTCGTGTTTGTAAAATTGAACTTGGAAAATACTGTTATATGATGATGATGCTTATGTTTTGATGCATATTATTACTATTGTTTTACATTTAAAGATGAAAGAAAAATAGTATTTAGTTGATAAATAAATTTTAAATTAAATTTATCTTCATTTCGCTAAAATAGAACAAAATAAATTTGTATAATAAGCATAAAAACTACATTACCTTTTATTATAAAGTACATAGTAATAACTAATTCAAACTATATTATTTATTATTACAGTACTAAAAATGTAAGTGCTGTGTAATTCTAAATAAAGAATAGACTGGTGTTAACAACAAATAAATATTAACTAAGGATTATTTTAGAACATATTGATAATATATATAATGATATGATTAGATTCTTCAATTAATTTTAATTTTAAATAATTTTTTTAGACTTTATATCAATGAAATAAATCTTAATCTCATAAACGTACTACAAACCGACCAAAGTATCATATAATTAATAATAATAATAACTTATAATTGTAAACATTATTTGTTTATAACAACATATTGAAAGCATATTTAAGTTTAAGTAACTTAAAAAGTTGAAAGAGAAATGTATACATTTTATAAATATAACCTAAACTATTGCACGTCATGATTTATAAAATTGTATAAACGCTTTGAAAACACTATTTTGTACCATATTAACACAATATATTTATACTTACATGTAAGTACATTTTCAAATGTTTGCATATTATTCCCATTAATAATTCTATGCATGTATTTAACAATTTAAATTGCTAAGTTTGTATTAGCATAATTCATTTTAATAATTACTAACAATTACTTTGTTCTATAAAATTTTCAACTTTTCTTATTATCATTTGAAAATATAATATAAAATTAACTGCAATTCACCAAAATTCCTTTAAAAACATAAGTCAATATTGTTTTAAATGTATTTTAATTTGAAAATTCCGTCATTGTTTAAACTATATGAGGGTTTTTCAATAACTAAAGATAAAGTAGATTTAAATAATATATTATTATGACTCGATATTTTATAACATTATTACTTACATAAATATTCAATACAGTTTAATAATTTAAGTCAAATAATCCCCACCTTTCAGTGTATATACATTTAAAACAGTATTTCCAAAAAATTTGATTCGAAATAAAAATAAAATGAATTTTAACTCAATAAGAAATTTAATTTATTTAAATTGTAGAAAAAATATGGAAATACAAACTGTATAGTATATATAAGTAGGTATACTGAATTAAAAATCAAATCACAAATACAGGTATGACATTTTAAAGTATAATACAATGTTTAAACCATATTATTCTTTTTTCTAAATTTAGTTTACGGACGTTATGTAGGTAACAAAAATATATTATATGATATACTGAAACAACATTCTAGCAACCAAACGTCCCCAACAATCACGAAATCTTATCAGTAAATAACGCAATAAATAGTTACTAAAAATTTGGTGAAATTCAAATTATCACGAAATTTATTTTAACAAGCTCGGGTATTTTTAGTTAAAATACCATACCAATTAAATAAAAATAAAAATTATTATATAAAATTATGAATTTAAAAAAAAAAAAACCACAATATAAAATACTTTTATAATTTAAACCCCGAACTGAAAATATAATATTCTACGTAAAGTGTACACACTAGTATATTAGTATTTAATAGACTATAAATAGTATAATTTTAACATGCGTTACGTGTAATAAATAAGTATTGAATTTAAAAAAAAAATTAACTTCCAATCATAATACAATAAATAATTCGTGGACTTAAAATTTGTTTAACATAATATGAATATACAGATATATAAATCTGAGATATAATGGGAGATTAAAAAATAATGTGTTTCGTTTAATCAGTTATTAAAACGAATTATATATCGTAATGTTATGAATAAATACGACGTACGAATATTTAAGATATCAACTGTTGAAAAGTTAATAATATATACAATAATAACACCAAAACATAGACTAGAAACTAAGAAAAAAACCGTTAAAAATATTTTGACTGAAAGTCAACTAATATAACATTAAAAATGTTTTTTCAAGTGCGTGCGTTCGACACGTTTTTGTGGCGAGACTATAAGATACCCGTAGGCTATAGATCACGTAACTAAACGGAAGTTGACCTAGGAAAACGGATCGAGTGTTATTCTATAATAGTCTGAGTAGAAATTATAATATAATATTATAATAATTTTTTACATTACACATTTACAAAGTTTACAAAATTACACATTCTATTTGTGCCTGTTGGTTTTGTTGGAACTAAAGGACAGCCTACACAACGACAAAGCGGATGTAAAAAAATAATTATTGTCTAATAATAATTAATAACAAATAGAAAAATTATATAAATTAATAACTGATTTTTAAAAACCTCATCCCACATTTATTTTTAAAACACAATAATGTAACAGTGTTAAAAATATTGTCATGACTAGCAACTTACTAAAATTAAGGCATGCTATCACTTATAACTTATGTTATCACTATTGGATAGTGTCATATAGACACATTAACCATAAATGAAAATACAATTATATGAAAAATCCAATAAAATCTTGTTAAAGTTAATATTTTCAATCTAAATTGAACTTATAATATTATAAACTATTACCAATGTTATTTATTTTTATAAAATAAGGCTTTACTATGATAGTGTACTATACAGTTTTTTTATTTGATTATATTTTAAAAAACACGCAAATTAATTATATTAACTAATAACTTAAATTATTATAAAATCATATTTAGTAAGCCCAATCAACAAAAATAGATAGTGTTTAGTCATATAATCTTTAGTAGTATTAGTAGTAGTAGTAATTTGTATGGTAGGTTATATAGTAGTAGTGAGTTGTGTGTATATATGTAATCAGTGTGTTATTTTTCGAAAAAAAATTGAAATTATTTGACTGAAATAATAAACTGAAACCGTTCATCGACACTACTTGTTAAGCTATTTAATGGACCTCAGTAAACGGTTTTTTTTTTATCCCAAAATGCATGTATAATGGGTATATATCCTTCACGCCAGACAGTACTATTAACACTAAATCTTTTTCATGCCACGCCTATTATGTATACATGTCAAACAACAGCAGGTGGCTCAATGTCTGCAAATGCGAGCAAGTACATCATCATTAGTTATATTAAATTGTATATGTACAAAAAAACAAAGATATACTTTTCTCTTGACTATACTATTTATAAAAACGTATGTATTTATATTTTGTTTATATTTTTGGAATATTATTTAAAGTTAAAAAATGTATACAATATGTATATATTTGTTGATCAGACTATTAGAAAAAAAATGATATCATGACTAAAAGTGTACATATAAGTGTCTATATTAATTTTATTATATAAATGGTTTTCCTAATTTTTTTTTTTTTTAGAACACTGATCAAAAAGGTCAATGGACGTGACATTTTTACACAGTAAATCTGTATACATTAATATATTACATAGCAAAATGTTTAATAATAACATAATAATAATAATAATAATAATAATATAATATATAATGATATGATACTAATATTACTATTTTCATACACCTAAATTAAATGTAGGGGACTCATATGATCCTAAAATTAGAAAATTATTTAAAAAATCAATACTATTATTGGTTAAGTATTAATTAGAATTTCTTTATAAAACAGCAGGCAAACATAATTTTAAATCTATACATAATTTCAATTATAAAAAAGCCGTATTGTTTTTCCATGAACCCGTTTTAATAAATTATTCATTTACTAAAATATTTTACATTTTAAATTCTGAACGGGCTGGGCGAGCTATGTAAGTCTTATAATATATAAATGTGTGTATTTTTAATAATAAAAAAGACCTGTAAATAATTAATTTTATTCTATTAGCGTCTCAAAGTAATGACCTCTTTGAATGTTTTGTTTATACAAATTGAATTAAAACTAAATTTAAAGTACAAAATCGTTTTAGGTTTATCTTATATTTAATAGCTTAAATATTAAGGGTTTTGTTTTAAATAAAAAAATCTTGAATGGAAATATTATAAACACAAATAAAATAACTGTATGATCAAACTCACTTTGTTGTTTATTATTTTGGTTTCAGTGACACCTATTGATATTAAGAATAAACAATAACAGTTATGTTGCTAACTCTTAGGATTTTTTTTAAGAAGAAACAATGTTTAAAGTTGTTCCTATTATAGAGGTAACTGAAAATTCAATACAGATTATATTTAAGCTTTAAAAAAGTATTTTTGTATTTTCTCATTTCTTAAAACGCGTTAAGAATCAATGAAGTATAATAAGTAAGCTATCCGTTTTTATTTTCATTATCCTGGTTAGAATAGTTGTTTAATAATATTTATAACATTTATGTAAATAATAATACACAACTATCTTGCACCAAGGTGAGCGAAGTGAGACGATTGACCAATATATGTATAACTAAGTAGTAAGTATTAAAAAATATACAAATACATAATACAGTTAGGTCATTACATTAAACCAGAACTATGGTATAGTATAATTATTAATTATAAATGATATATTTTAATATTGTATATGTAAAAATTTTAATTTATTTTATACCTGTTTCGATTAAATCAACTTTCGTGTAGTTTTCATTCACGAAATGTAGACAAAAATAACTTTTTTAAAAGTTTTAAAAATAACAAATTGAAATGAATTTTTCTTTTTTTCCACATTTTTTTTATTCTACTCATTTATATTATACTCTTAGCAATTATATTTTTATTCTATGAATTTAAGTAAGATGTTTCTATTTAATTTATTAAGCTTCTACTTTTCATTATCATGGTTTTTTATATAGGTAATCTGTGTTTTCCTAAAGATTTTACCTCCAGCTAAGTAAAACAAAACCTTTAGGTACTTATATTCAGTGTTACCAAAGACAATAAAATAATGAAAATAATGTATAGGTATAATGAAATTTCAGGAAGTTTTCTATTATACACTGTTCACAGATTTGGTATTCTCATTCACTTCATTGTTAAATGTTCTTACATAATACTTATCTATGTCATTACAAATAAAAATATTAAAATAAAATTTCTTTAATCTGTTTAAAACTATTGTTAACGTAATAAATAACAATACTACTTGTTCCAAACGTTAAAATAATTTTTAGTACTTCATATACTATTCGTTTTTTTTTTTTTTACAATCCTTTTTAAACGTACGATTATTAAAACGTTTTGATTGAAATCTAACATGTAATGAATACAAATAAAAATCTAATATATCAAAGCCAAAAATATTTATAAAAAAAGAAAATACTTCTTTTTAGAAGAAGAAGATAATACACAATCTTTATCATATTATCATGGACATAATAAGAAGGTATATGTGTGTTTAAAGAAAATAAAATAGAACATGAAATACATAATTTGGGGAAAGAAACCACCCGGTGATGACACTTTTAATTTCATTAAAATACTGAGTAATTTAATTTTAGTTTATTTAAAAGAAATACCTATACTTTTATTTTCATTACTATAATTTTATTGTTTATCAAAACATGAAAATGTCTTCATAAAAATCAAAACTGACAAATTAATTCGTCATTTTCATTCATCAAATATTTGTAAACGATAAAATTTGCAATACCCAATGCAAAATTATTACATATTTATATCGAAAAAATATACTTAAATGACAAAAGAATAATTGAATATTTGAATAATAACAGACAATATTTTTTTCAATACCTAATACAGAACAAATAGCTCCAATGAATTATTCGAAATTATTCAACTGCAAATTAAATCGCTTGAGTTTAGTTTCTAAAAGTAGCTCAAATAAAGTAGCACATATTAAATGTATCAGATTGAAATAGTGAATTAAGATAGAAGTTATCGATTTCTTCTGATTATAAAGTTCAAAGAATAACAGATCAATATTTATTAATAGTTGTATTTACAATCATGTACATAAATTATATTGAAACGGATATAAATGCATAGATAATACGGATAATGTACTATAAAAAATGTGTTTTAAATATTAGAGATATTAGCAGAAATTAGATCAAAAAAAACACTTGAAAAATAATTATTATTATCCATGTATATATAAGCTTTGAAAGTAAACTAAATTATCAAAAATAAAAATATATGTATTCATAGTTGAATATTGAAAATTTGAAGTGTTTGGTTTTGTTTTTAATGTAAAATAGTATAATAATCACACTGTGTTTAAATTATAAAAATACAAATTCAAAATTGTCCATCAGAAGTTAAATATGTGTTGATAAACTTCCTCTAGATTTGATTTTGTGTATTTAAATACTCCTTGAGGGTTGTTGGATTATTGATACGGTCCATAAAATGTACTACAAAAGAAATTGAAATCGGGGAATATTGGTCCTCTTCAACATTTCATTTTCGGAGGTCCTAAAATATTTATAATATTTATATAGTTTTAATAAATAATCATTCATCAACTAATTAAATTTAAATAATATGTTAAAAAAATTAGGTATACCTACGTATACTGGCTTACAAATACTTGACAAATATTGGCCAATATCGTTTTAAGCGGTTTTTTGATGTATTTTTGATTTCTAGCAGAATAAATAAGTAACATATAAATATATAATATTGGTTACATCTAGTATAATTATGTGTTTTTTGGTGTCATTTTATTTTTAAAAAACATTTTAGTTAATACTTGTCTATATTTACTTATATTCGGACCCAAAGACTATAAAGTGAATTACATAATAATAATAATATCATACACGATCCGTCACGCGTCCAAGATCTATAGAAGGTCTGAAGACCTTAAGTAGAAGTGGACATATGTGGAACAAAATCGAGTGCTGCATCATTTGTTAATTACAAATATACAATGACATACTTACTAACACTATTGTTGTGTAATAATAATATGAAATTACTTATAAATACTAACTAGTTTTTAAAAACACTAAACATAGAATCATATAAACGAAACACAAAGTTTAAAAACAGAAAATATTCAATAATCGATAATATCATTTGTAAATTGTAATTAACATGTAGGTATCTGATTTTCGATTTTTCACTTAATAATTTTCTTCCGTGTAGGTACATCTACACGGAAGAAAAATAATAAGATGCGCCAAAATAAAATTCATTCGTTGTTTTCTTCAAATATTATACCTAGGTAACTAAATCTATTATTCAAGTTGTTTGAGTGTTCTTCTCTAAACGCTCTATCATTATTGTTTTAAAATTCCAAAAATAACATTCTCCTGGTTATAGTTTGCATATACTTATTATTCTATTCTAATCACCAGTTCATTTTTGGTATAGTGACTGTTGCAATTTGATATTCTTTAATATTATCGCGTTAGGCGTAGAGGTACTTATTTTTAATTTTCTTATCGACTACCTTGTGCACGCGCCTAATTATGTTATAATCTCATAATCATCAAGTTTAATAATAATAATATAATCTGTGAAATACTGAAAGCCGATAAAACAACAAAAAAACAATATTATGTAGTGGTCGTTTTGGGCATTGGGTTATAATATACCTAGTCGTATGTACGCCGGTACATACGACACTATATTATAATAGTGTCTTTCAAAGTTTACAATCGCGGACGAAGAAAATGGACTCGACATAAGGGTTAACAGGGCTAAAGGAGGACAAAGGGGTTCTAGCACTATGTTGTACAGTCTTTTAGGTAGAGTGCTACGAGAGGATTACATCCCTCGGTACACGGAGATCGCGTGGGATTACTTACGGTATCGGCAATAGAGAACACACAACGGTCCCGCAGCAACGGCTGCGAGGACCGTCGCCGCGGACACTCCCACATGAATATTCATAATATAATATCATTAGTTATTATTATAACTGGGAATGCAATGCCCTAAAAAAATTCAATAAATTCCCAGAAAATTAAAAATAATGTGCTTTTTTTTTTTTCAGTATAAGTTTTAAACCAAAAAAAAAAAAAAAATACTATTATCAAATTTAAAAAAAAAGTTTCACGGGAATATACAATTTTTAGACATTTTGTAAACTTTTTAATAATCTGGAAAATTATTTGTTCTCATTAAATTTGATATCGCTACTCGTGATTTTAATTTTTTTTTCGTACGGACCCGTACTATGTATTATGATTAAAAAATAATAATATTCGATTATGTTAAACCTTGTTAACACTTTACACAGTTACTTTTTTAAATACAAATCTTAAAATAAAAGTTTTTAAAACCTAGACCTTGTGTTAAATTTCTTAAAAAGGCAAATACTCTTAAAAAATTGAAAAATTACTTTAAAAATTTAAATTGTCGAAAATCTCATAGAACGGAACCCGTAACTGAATGACCGAGTCGCCACACTTCCGATGCACATATTATTATTATACCATTTATTACCACACGGTTTACACGTAGGTACACTCACGCGTTTTGCTAATAACCCGTTATCGTCTCGCTTCCCGGTATATGTCATCTCCCATTTGGCGGTGTATCAAAAAAAAATAAATAATAATAATAAACACATAATATTATTATCACAAATCGCAACTGCATGACAGATTCAAGTTGGTTTTACAACGTATTGTTATAGTGGTGCGACGGTAATAATATCATATTTATAGAGAACGAAATAGGTACATGCGATCGAAGCAACCTATAACCTCGAATGTGTTAAAAACATTATGTTAAATGTACAATCATTATTAGATGTCTACTATACATACATACAATAATGCAGATGGCTAAGCGTGCATATTAGGTAATAGTGGTAATATATAGGTAAGTAGATATATAATATAATACCGGCATTCTGTGGTCGTGATATTTCAATAGTGTTGTGATGACAATCGTATATTATGCAGTATAAATTATATTCGGCTATGACAGCCAAAGAGCAACGGACAGCGATCAAATTCGTGGGGTGGAGGGGAACGGTGAAAAGGGGGAGAGATAATATCTCTCAGGTCAATAATCGTAATAATATTAGCCATGTTAATGTTTTTCATCAGTTATTATTTTAATACATTTTTTAAAACTTTTTATCGCACTTAATTATTAATGAAAAAAATATTCGATATTTACACGAACTAATAATAAATCCAGATACTCAAACCGGGTCATCATTTTAACCAGCCTAGTTGAAAAAATATATGGTGTATATATTACATATATTACATACGTTTATTATGTATGGTGTCCAAACCTAAAATAAACGCCCACAGATAACAATGGTAGGTATTTATTTTTTTATTTTTTCGAAAACAACGAGCATAAAAACCTTCTGCCGGTGATAGCTTCTATCTGAAAATAGGATAATAACAATTAAGCTCTTCGAAACAACGGAACATGCTATCATAAGTCACACTCGGTTATTGCATGTGGCGAGAAATTGGTGTGCAAAAAAGGTAATCGTTAGAAGCCATCTTAAATTTTACTACCTACTTAATAATTACAGTGGTATAATTATACAAACTAAAAAAAAAGAATCCTGACATCAAACCGTCTTAACTTATTAACTTAATCGTATAGATCTAAAATTTAATAAATGACTTAAAACAAAAACCAAAAAATTTTTAAAATGTGTAATCAAATACAAGTGATTGTTTTTTCCTCATTTCGATACGACGATGATCTATCACTCCACAACAGTTATTATTGTGTTGTTATTCGGTACATAAATGCGATAGTGCTTGTGTACGTGCGCATTACTTATTATATATTATGTATTATATATACGCTATTTTTCTCCGAAATTCATATCGGTCCGACGACAAAGTTAATTATATGCTTAACCGTCGACGTCTGGCCGTGCACTTTCTATTTTACACGAGCGCCCAGGCCGTTTGCGCAGGACCTCGCAACGCTCCGATAGGAACACAACAAAATTATCATACCCATAATCGCGGCCGTCACACCGGTGTCGGTATAAGTTGATAACGACAACGACGTCGCCACCTCTACCATATTGGTGTCGTCACACACCTGAGAATTGCGAATTCGATTTAGTAATAATAATTAGTCTGCACGTGTTATAGTCTTTAATGAGAACTGAACAAAACTCATTTAAGATTACGCGATAAACTCGAATTGCATACAATGCAAACTAGAACTCGTAAATTATTATGATAAACCGTCATGTATATTAAATAATATAACGCTCAACTATTCGATAACTTGTATACACATCATATATATACATATACTTACATAGTCTGGTAAGTATATCATTGAACAGCTTAGGTGGGTACATTTTAGACTTTAGTTCACGATCAGCTGTTCAGTATTCTGGCTATTTACATATTTATAATTAAATAATAATATTATATATGAATTTGATAAAAAAATAATAAAAAAAAATAATAGTAATCATGACATGATTATTACACATATTATAATATAATATCTGCTAATATTAATTTAAAATTAATTAACGATAAAAAAAATATATTATATTATGATAGTCGATACATCGACATAAACTTTTAATTTCTCAGCATATAACCATCACAAAACTATTTTTAGACAATTATATATTACAGTTTGAACTACAAAAGTTTCTAAATGTCAATGAGTTTACACAGTATGAAACAGACAAACGTTTCAAAGTTTAATGCTTTTATAGTAGAATAATTGTGTTAGTTATAATAAATATGACGTACAAACTCCAATACAAACCCAAACAATCATAATGTATAAATGTTTAAAGAAATATCGTTCTTTCAACTATAATTCAAATGTGTTCATACTTTTTATCTTTCATACATTGATGTACATAAACTTAAGACTAACATAAACCATACACCATTAATTTAAAAAATGTATTAAAACGTCTACCTATTATTGTTGATCACTAAACAGTTAGATTTTTCAGACGAAGAAATAGTCATTGTTAATTTAAAAACGTTAAAATCAAAATACGAATACTCAGTCTGTTGACTGTTATCCTATATTACGTTTGAAATGATACATTTTTGTACTACGACCAATTGAATAACGATTTTTATACGTCATATTCAATTAATAATTTATAATATGACGAATATTAATATATTTATATAATATATATTACTGTACCAAAGTATATATATATATATATATATATATATATATATATACTGAATAATGATTTTAATGTAAATTTATTACCGCATGCACAGTAGCATACACGAACATTGATTGTTTAATTATAACTAATAAAATCATTATAATGGTAAAACAATTTTTGAAATATTAAACTGTTCACAATTTGATAAACCAAGATAATCCAAGGAATTTTTTTTTAAAACACGTTCGTATAACAATATTATAACGAATTATATATAATATACATGATATATTTTGACACACACTGACACACAGCAGACATAAAAATATTTTGCATAATAATCGTTTAAAGTAAATAGTATAAATTTAACTTGTATGCTATAAATATGACAACAGCTATTAATTTTTTTTTATTATTATTAGATTATACTATTATTGTGATAAACATTAGTCTTATTAAACGTCAACTATTAAAAACCATTAAGTAAATTATTTTAATTTAAATGTTTTATCTTAAAAAAAAAAAAATTGACATATAATTTTTAACTACTATTTCATATTGTTTCAAGTATGTATGATACCAGATTTATTACAAATGATAATTATATTACAGCTTATTTTATATTATGAAACAAAAAATTTAAGTACATTAAAATATTATGAAAATTAAATACATTGTTTTTCTTTTATGATTTTTGAAATTTAAGAGTACAACATTTATAAATTTAGTTAATGACGACATTATTGACACTATTGAATTTAATTCATTCATTAAAGCACTTTAATATACTAATATCCAGTAAAACATAATATGCAGTGATCTTTTTTTTTAAATATACATTCATTATTCCGACTTGTTATATAGTTGTCTAAAGAAAATTGTTTTACTTTAGTACCTATATCATATTTAAACAATTAAAACTAAAAATTACAATTAAACGGTAAAAATATAGAAACATAATCAAAATTTATATTTTAGAACTCCATCAAATTGATATATTTTTTATAATACTTTTCTATATAATGAAATTACAGTTAAAATAATCATACGTATATACTGTTTATATTTTATATTTATGTTATTCTATACATGGGTGAGTGTATTGAAAAATGTTCAAATTCTATCAAGTTATTTACTAATGGGCAGTGTGGTTTCTATGTCATAAATAACTTCAAATAATTTCAGTGAATATCATGAATTATTTTTATATTATATAAAGATATATGTGATCTATAGATAAATGTAGATAATTCTTCGTTCAGATAACATTACTGTACATCAGCCTGATTAAGGACGATACAGAATACTTTTACAGATATCTTAAAATAATTTGTTAGATTTAATTGATTTAATTTGGTTTATAACTGAAAGCTAATTATTTTATAGTAATCTGAATTAATTTAGGAAAAAAATTGAAAATTGTATCAACACAAATTATATTAAATTGATACTCTATATAAACGAACTTTCTTTACTTATTACTATAATAATGAACTACCTAGCTAAATAGTTAATCAATTTTTAAGATCTCGTTATTACAGTATGTATATTTTGGAATAATGTACTAGAATATGACCAATATAGTTTTGAAACCTTACATGTAATCCAGATTATTATGACTTTTCTAGAAAGGTTATCCTTACGTCCTGCTTTCTTGAGGTCTAAAACTTTTGATTCCTTTCCAAGTAAGTACACGCCAGGTTTCACGTTAGTCGATAACCATGAGAATCCTGCAGTGTACTTTTATACTACTGACATATTCAATGTACCTAAATTATTACTGAAAATAATATATTAGCTACTAATACCACAAAATTATGATCGAAGACAGTCCACATGTAATGTGATACTAAAAATATATCGTTACGACACAGATGATAATAAGGATTTTAAGATAAGAACACTAGAACAGTGCACATTTTTGTCACTGATTATATTGTGAAATATGTGCTATAAACTTGTAAATTAAATTAATTCATTACTTAATTATTCTGCATTGAAGTTTCTTGTATAATTACATTATTCCGACAATATAAAATTTAAGATTTATACGAATTTTAGTTAATATTTTAATATTTATTAACATTGAAAGTCATTAGGTAGTCATTGAAAATAAATTTACTTTAATTGGTCAGTAGTCCACTAAAAACATATTTAAGAATGTAGTATGTGTACGAACTAATGATACATCCACATTAAACAATATATACTTATATATTACTTATATATACTTACAATATAAAGGTATATTAAATCTGTATAAAAATCATTTCGATAAGTAAAATTGCTAAACTTGTGACCAAAATTTGTAACGAATAAAGTGCTTTCTTTGGATTATCAAAATGTATTATAAAATCACAATACTAAGAATAAATTATTGAGAATCCAGTCTCATTAAACTGTACATTGTATGAGTAGCCACATATTCATATTCACAATAATTTGGTCTGTGTTTTTATATACTATAGTATTATGTAATTTATGTATTTCCATTGAATTTATAACAAAATGTATACACTTAATTATATGGTTACTAACTTTAAAATTTTATAAGAAATAAAAACAATTTACAGAATAATTTAGCAATTAATACACAATCCATGCGTAAGGGTGAACAATGAAACTTTCTTAATGAATACGACCAGTACCATCAATATATCTATTATATTAATATAAATTATAATATTTATTTATGGGTAACTATTAAGCGATAAATTAAACATATGTATTACGAATAAAAAAAACAAAATAAAGTTATATAAATATATGTATAATTATAACCAATAACACTAAAACGTTGGGTTAATATATAACATTAAGTATAATGAAACTGATAAATAGGTAATAATGAAGTGTTAGGCTAAAAACGTTTTTCGAGTTATTAAATTACATATTTTAATTATCATAGCTTATATAAGCCAATTTTTCCCACTGAAAAAATGAACAAATATGTATAAAATACGTTGCTAGATCAGTTTATTGGTAAATCGAAGTCAGTGGCATCACTTAGTGAAGTGGGTGTTTTAAACAAAATGAACAATCTTCCTATAGTGGATTGGATTTAGCACTTGGTAAGTTTTCAAACGTGATTAAAACTACTTCTTATATTTTTCTGATATTTCTACAATAACTGAAATGTTCGTTAAAATTAATCGTGAGTCCAATAAGCGAAAGGCAATTATTGTATTATATAAATGTATTTTATATTTTTTTCACATTTTGGTGATCTTATATTTAAATATTTAATTTTCGTGAATCAAAATAAAATTTCTAAGTAAGCAACCCTATAAGCAACATATATAGGTTTAAAATAAAGTTATAAACACTATCCGGATTTCAGTATGTGAGCAAAATT
>VUJU01001883.1:17109-36117 GCA_009835225.1 Aphis craccivora
TTTAGAGATTAGCGAATACCATCAAACGCACAATCATTTTTATACTTATTATTATCAATTACTGTACTTAAATTAAATAATCTAATTATAAAAAGCATACTAACCTAAAAACATTGAACAAACTGTTTAGATAAATTAAGAAAACCACATACACAATACTAAACTTACTAAAAACAATATTAGAACATTCATGATTAAAATATTTTTTTATTACAATAGGTCAAATAATTCTAAAAAGTTGTTAAATATAAATGTAATTATTACCAACTTTAACATCATAATGATTTTTTTAAATTGTATGTGAGTTATAAATGTACCTATTAAGTAGTACAAACTTTCAAATAATTGTATTGCTTGTAATGAATAAATTATAAAAGTTAGACCACAATTATTGAAGAACTGATCATCTCAATAGATATTTTTTTTTTCAAAAAAAGTTTGTTATTAAATATAGGAGTAGAAAAGTTTAGAATATTAACGAGGAAAAGTTTAAAAGCTTCTTCGGACCCAAGCCCTTTTTATACACTACAGGGTGATTTACCAATCATTCTCACCCCCCAAATTGCCTCCTTATTCTTCACTAATACAGTTTTTCAAAATGATTTAAAAATGTTCAAGGTTAATTAAAGATTATATTTTCAAATTCTTGAGCTTTTTTTGCACTACCCATTTAAGGAGTGTACTGTAGAGATAAAACATTAATTTTGATGAATGAATTTTGTTTGAATGAACAAATATTGAAATAATGAAAATATTTATTTATCAAAAATAAAATTCCAACATGAAGTTGTTAAGTTACTTAACTTGGTGTATTAAGAATAATAGATCCATGAAAATAGATTAACAACTAATTTTAACAATTATTATTAATCTGGCAACTTTTATTATTTTTAAAAGAGATGCAAATATATTAAAACTAGTTACAATAATATGATAGATGTATTTATTTATTTTTTTTTTTCTGAAACCATTTTTAAATACTATTATTCTTAAGGATTAGCATAATAAACGTTTTTAATAATTCATTTAAATTAAAAATAGGTACATCATAACTTTTAAAATATCATACACTAACTAATTTAAAACAAAAAATAGTTGGGTCATTTGAAAAATATAGAATATTTTATCATAGGACAATTTTAAGTAGTACAAAACATCTCGAAAACTAAAATACAGTTTTTAAGTATATGTAAAAATCCCAAAAATCAGAATTTAAACACGCAGTTTTTTATTAAAAAGTTTATAGTTTAAAATCGATAAAAATAAATATTGAATAATATGAATAAATATTTTTCGTTAGTACAATATAACTTTAAATTAATTACCTATAACTTATAGCATTTAACCTAAAAATATTTAAATTTAATATAGATACCCAAAATAATTAATTTATTGACTTATTAATAAAGAAATATAATACATATTATAGTAAAGAAATTATTTTTTTTAATTAATCAATTTGGATATATCTAATATATTATAGGTATAGAAACAGTTAAATACATTTTTAATAAATAATATATTTTTGAAGTTAACAAATATAGATAGAAAAAATAAGATCAACTAAATTATTCTTTAATACCAAACAGAATATTAATAAATAATTAATTTCAAGCGATTCATTTCCAATAATGGTTAATAAAGTGACGTACAAAATTTCACTTAAGAACTTTAAACAACCACAAACTGTACTATTTCATAGACAATTTCACAGGGTTTAGTTTAAAAAACGTACAAACTCATCTTACAATATTTTTGAAACTTACTTCATTTTTCAAATGTATGAAAAAAATTCATTTAAAAAAAAAACACTTTGGTGGTAAACTTTTCGGATAGATAAAATATCTCAAAACTTCGTAAAAGAAATGATAAAAATAAAAATATATTTATTTAATTCAAAAATCGAAGCCACTTTCATACAGAAAATATTATGTACCTATTCGATATTACCTATAAACATATTGGTAATAAAACTGGGTGACCGACTAGATAAAAATTTTCAGCAGCAATCCTAAACAAAAGTCGTAAACATAAAATCTAAACCCAAAATGTCCAATATATTTGTCATTTCCCACTTAACTAACAATATTCAGACGAACAATCGGTCTACAGCTGTCAACACTATTTTCATATGGTATAATGTTGATTATTCAAATACATTTGTAAAATAAAAAAATGTCAACATATGAATGATATTTTATTGGTTATTGCAAAATATTAACAAAAAGGATTGACTAATAATATACTATATACTTGCTGATGTACCTATATATTTATTTTGTGTAACAAATGACAATAAAAGTAATAATATCCATTGTTCAATATATAATTATATACAGTTCAGTTGCATCCTAATATGCATTTTGTTTAAAAATAAATGTACGCAATACACGTTTAATGTTTATAGAATGCTAAAATATGAATTTTAGTCTTTGTATATAAAATATCTTCATTATATTTCCAATGACATAATATAGTAAATAATATATAATTTATTAAATATATATAATATATGTACCTATATACTATACGTCTATATAGTAGTAAAATTATATAAATTACGAATTTTCCATTAATGTTTTATAGTGACTAAATATTTTACATGTTTCTCAATAAAATAGATATTTATATGATTTAAACGCGACAATATCCTATTAAAATGTAAAAGGCATTTATTTAATACCATATAATTAAAATAGATAATAATAATACATATTGCAAAAGGCTATATTATTCTATTTATTTTATAAATGTTATTTAAATTAATTTTATTTTATATATAAGTAATAGCAAAACATAAATATTATTAAAATATATCAACCATTAGTTTATTAATCGGAGAATTTGAAAGTACAATTTTATAAGTATTTAATAAAACTATTTCCTATCATTTTTATCAATGAATTATTAATATTATTAAATGTTCTTAGTATTTAATAAGAAGTTTACTAAAAATATTTTTATTTAATCGAGTATAACATAGTTAAATACAACACATTATTTAAATATTAATATTAGAATTCTGTTACCTATAATTTATTTACTATTTTTAACTCACTTTTTATTAATTTTAAAATAATTTTAGTTTAATAACTTGCAGATAATAATATATTTTATGCCTTAAAACAACTAATTACATATTTACAAAATAATTTTTTTTAATGTATAGTGTTTTTGTTTTAAATAGATTGATTATCAATGAAATATAAATACTTATAAAAATAATATGTTGATGAAAAATCTTTTTATGTGTGAATTCATTGTTTTGTATTATTATTATTATTATTTTTTTTTTGTATACTATTTAATATAATTTATCAACATTTTTTTTTTCTTTGTGACAGTTAATATTTTCAGACTCATCAAAGTTCTATTTGTTTTCTAAAAGGATTCATATCCTACATCAAACAACTAAGAATTATAACTACAGAATAAATTACACAAAAAGAAAACCATTACAAAATGGCATATTAGAATAAATATATCTACAATATAGGTGTAACTAAATGATTTTGGTGACGAAGAATAAACGTCATAATTAAGTGTACTCAGAATTTCACTAGCGCAAATTTACTTGGGTTCGCGCCAAAATTATAATACTATTAAACACTGAGATAATGAAAAAAAGTAAAAAAGTTTGATGCTTTGAAAATAATTGTAAATTATTACTAACGCTATTTACTTCGATGATTATCATTCGTAATATTTACGTAGGTAGTTATTTTTAATAATGTCTGCTTACGTTGCTAATTATTTGACGATACAGCGATATATTATAGACATATACATTATACGTATAATGGATGACTAAATAATAATATTTCTTTATTCTCAATCAACGATATGGTAATATTTAACAAACAACATTATATAATTTGTGTGTGTGTATATTGTATATATATATATATATATATTATATACTATATATCTATATATTTAACAATAATAATTAATAATATTAAGTATGATACCCCTCAAATCGGTAGTAAAAATAAAATAAAATAATATAATATTACCGATGTCTTACCTCTATGCGTCAGCGGCGTTTTGTGGTAGTGACGGTGGTGGCAGCTATAATTTTGAGTGTCAGCCTCGGAAGCAGCAGGCGCACGGCCCAGGATAACTGATGATCACGTTGTTCAGCAGGTCATGTCCAAGTGATGGCGATTGTTCCCGGGGTATAAACCTTTAGCCGACGGCAGTTAAATCTTTAATTTTTAATTTTTTTTAAACCTAAATATGCGGACGCCACTACAATAAATTGTATTATACGAGTATTACGACGGCACACGGTGATCCGCACACGCCGTGTCTCGGCGAAAAAAACGAGTTTAGGCGGAGAACAATATCGTTTTTACTGTTTCTTCCTACCCGCCGGACACGTTTAAAACGGACGACCAGCGAACGAGACTGGCCGTCGTTTAGCAGTAGCGGACGGCCGCTATTTCGAAGAAACTCGAGTACTCGCGGGCGAACAACGATCGAAAAATGAATTTATACGAAAAAAAAAAATTATTTATAAACGCACAACGAGTTGACCACGGCCAGACGGACTTTGGGGGTACACGACGATGTCGACGATAATAACAATAAGAATAACAACGATGGGTAGGCACCCAACGTCTAAATACGCGTATATAGCGACGAGGCGAGTTGAAAACGTGAACGGACGGAGACGGCGAAGCGAACACGACGCACTGGCTCTGTCGGCTGCGGCACGTCCGGACCACACGACGATCAGGTCTCTTCGTCGGCGTGCGCGCGGTTTAATATCCCCTCACTACCGCTACCGACAGCTGTTGGCGGCGGTGTCGGCGTCGGCGACATCGCGCGCGCGTTTCGTTTAATTTTTATTTTCATTTTTTTCCCCATTCCCCCTTTCTCCTCCCTATTTTTACGCTCTCTCGACTAGCTTGATGGTTTTCCTCTCAAACCTGTTGATCCGCCGCGACAACAGTATATACAATATTATTATTATCATATAGTATACCACCGACAAGCCACCACCGCCGCTGAAGCCACCAAAAAATCCGTTACACGTTACAATGAAAGGTACTATTATATATAACATTCTGATATAATCTATATATAATTTATACGTAGTACTTAATAGCAGGTCGCAGGTATGTCATTAAAGAGGAACCAAATATAATAGGTAACTTAGGTAAAAAAAAATAGGTAGGTTCATGCCGTAGACAAGGCTATGGAGAATGATATTATAGTGATTTTACGTATCGACGAATTCATTTGTTCTGAATTCAAAATATCAAATAGGCAAGATACAAATTTTGTTGAACGTAGTGCGGTGTGCCGTCCTAAATAAAAAATTGTATTTTATATTCAAGCACACACAATTATTTTCTCCTGTTCAAATTACACATTTGAGTGAGGCTAAAAGATGTTGAAATATGGATTTTAGCCAAATTTGATGCTTTATATTTTTTTCTCATTTTGTATCTGATGGCAGGAGGTATACCTATTAAATATTTTAGTAAAAAAACATTTATTGAGCATTCCTTTTTCCAAAAAAAAAAAAAAATCCCTATTTTAAAGTGCATATAATTAACATATAATACTTCGTGGTTTATTTCAGTGTATTAAAGTAATTCAAATTCCTAAGTAAAATAAGTACTAAATTCTCGTTAATATATATATATATATATATAAAAATACATTATATTGTCACCTAATTCTTTTTTTTTAACTTTCACACTTATCCAACGAAGTAATTATGACCGTCAAAATTCTAAATACTTGTGACCTATTTTAACCTTTGGATAGTTTAAATTTATAAAAATGATCTAGAGAATGATCTTTGCCGTATTTGTAACGTGCAATTTAAGCAGTTTTGTAATTATAAAGCACATAGAGGTCCACTGTAAAGATCTTTAAAACAGTAGCTTTAATAATATAATAGGTAGTAACTATTATAAATGATGATGAAAAATAGTTAATGAATCTTAAAGGTACATCAAACCTGTAATAACCTTAAAATGTAAATACTTTAAATACTGAATGTAGTAAAATAACATTAAAACAAAACTAAAAATGTATACAAAAAAAAAAATGAAAAACGTTGAACTTAATAAAATATTATTAATTGCAGTTTTCATTAATATTTCCTCTTGTATATTTGTATGTTTTGAGCGTTGTTGAGCAAGGAGCTTGTAAATGTATAACGTGGTATACACACCCTTTAGCATCATCTACTTTTCCATGTAACACAAAATCATAATAATTTCTATATTATTATTAACACAATTTTTTTTTTTTTTTTTTATAATTGTTTCAAATTAAAAATTAACACAGTTAAATTTAATTTAAAAAAATGTATTAATATCTGTTGTTTCGTTTAATATTTTTAACTAGCTCTAAATTATTTATATAAGTTTGCTTACTTATATATTAAAAGGTTAGGTTATATCTACAATAAGACCATGAATTAATAAACAATAAGTAGTTACACCTGTAAGAGATTCTGATTCTTCAATTTATAATTAAGCATGTACTTATGAAACTGTAGCTGAATTGTGAGGATTTAATATAGACTTTGTATTACACAGAAAAATAGATGATACGGATGGTTATACATACCTGTATAAATTTTTACGATTTCCCTGTCGAAAAGTTCTGTTGACATATATAATGGTTTTTAAAAATCATTGTTATTTCGTATTACGCAGGAAAAAAATGAGTATAAACGGGATATTCTCCTTTTAAGCTTAGAAATCTCCCTGCTCAAAAGTGCTTATAACATAAATATATACATTACTCACATATCTATAAATGATGGTTGTTCAAATACAGCAGGTAATTCAAAAAATGTTCTAAAATTATTGTTGTGGGATGTATTATAGTGAAGTATAAGCAAATATGACTCTAGTTAATAATGATACTAAAAGTATGTTTACAACATTAAATAAATATTGGTGTATAACTTGTTTGAAGTTTTGTTCAATTTTATAGCATTATAATATAAAAACTTGGTAGTTTCAAAATTAAAATAAACGTTTAGTAATATTTTTTAAAATGTTAATTTATATTAAACAAAAAACAACAATCTTAAAATAAAACATGGATAGAATTTTATACAACAAAGTTTGTAAGAAATTACAAAAGTGTTATAACAATTTACATATTCTTTTATTATTTAAACTGTGGTGAAATATGTATTTATAGGTAAGTATATTATATCATAATAGTGTTTATTATTATTATTATTATTATGCAAGATACTAGGCGTGGCACTAGATTCATCATAACGCATACAATTTGGTACATATTTATTCGTTCCAACAGGATGTAACGCAAGCACTTACGTACAGTTTAAAATGCTTCATGTAACTTTTAAGAAAACGCCTATTCGCCTACTTACCTACCCTTTAACGTAGTTTTATGAAATTTCTTAATAACAGCATTTTCAAAATTGGCATTACTAGTATAACTTACATATTATAAAATATATGCAATGCTTACTTGTGTGTTTAGAACCGACCTCGTTGCGTAAGTTCTCCGTCAAGTTGTTCTGAGGGTTTTTCGCCAAATCGAATGCATCGTACCTAATACTTGCATTTCCTTTGAACATTTCCACCAAAGTCTTTGTCATCAATCCACAAGACTGCTTCCCAGACACTCTCCAATATCCGTCAATGTCATAAATGAGTAATACATTTTTCCACGAATATCTGAAAAAACCCTTTCAAAAACGTTCATATAACTCCTGTGTTGTTAGTTGTTACGTACACCACTGGTGGTTGCACCACACCGGTAGTGACTACCTGTTTAAAACGCTGACCACCACATCCCCTATATCCTGGAAATCTAACGTGCCTGTGCGTACTAATAGGAAATACTTGCTTTTCGGATCTCGTTTGTCCAATGAAAAATCATTTGTAAAACCACCTGTCGTGAGCAAAGGTGCATTCCAAAACTTGATCATTCTGGCAACAAGGTCTAAAAAAAAAAAAAAAATTGAAAAAGAATTGAACTTAAAAATCGTTTAAAAAGTCTTAATGGTTTTTAAATTATTTAAACTATTATAGTACCTATAATAAGTTATTGCAAAATACTATAAAATTAATAAGAAATTTATTTTGTGTAATTTTTTTGTAATTAAGAAGAATAGTTTTTTATTCCACAACATAGACATATAAACTACTGTGAGAGTTAAATTGATTGAGATAATTTAATTTTAGTAACAATTTATAATAATAGCTAATTATTAATTCTAATACATTACATCATTTATATCATTTCTAGAAAAAATACAAAAGTAAATAGTTTTGGTATTATTAAATGATTGTTTCTCATTTTAAAATTATATGATTGATTATAAATAACTACCAATCAATATATATACTACCTAAATTATAATTGCATGTACATATCATAAATCGTTGATTTAAATTAATATGTACGATTATTTTAAGATATTTTTACTGCAAATATTGTATGTTATCCGGTAAATATAGCAACCACTTGAAGTTATTAGAACAATTCAATTCAGTGCTTACAGATTATCATTAACAGTATTATACTTTATGATCTAACATAAATATATAATATTTTAACAAGTAAATAGCTATGAAATCTTTTATTTAAACAATTATTTTATATATTTAGAAAGAATATAATGTTTAAGTACTTCAAATTCATTAAAATTATTTAAAGTTTACACAGCTGTCGTATTGTGTATACCAACATATAAATACAGTTAATTATAATAAAAGACTATTTAAAAAAAAAAAAGATGTATTTTAAAAACATAAATCTTGGTTAATAGTTAGCAAACTAAAAATGATATCTACGTTACTTTTTTATCAACGGTGTTAATTGAAAATACATTTACATAAAACAGTGTTTTGTAGAATTATATTTGAAATAAGTTCTCTTTACTTATAATTAAAAGCCATAATTTTCACTTATTTATAGAATTAACCTTCTATGCAAAGAGAAATTATAATTTTTGAATTCTGAAGAAACTATAGCTATGGCTTATAAAGTTTTATTACATATAGCCATTATACACCAATATGACAGTACGTAGGTAATAGGTATGTATTATTTTACTATAGCTGTATGTATAATAATATTTTAGTGTATATTTTTAAAACAGTTATTATTATCAAGTTTATAGGTAACTTATTTTTTACTAAAATTTATGATTATTTTAATTTTTGACTTATTAAAATTTTTATCATTTACTATTTTGAAAGTTCTGTAAAAAAAATTCTTTATTCATCTGCAATAATTAAAGGTTTTGCTTATTTTAGTTTATAGTCCAAAAGTTTAAGTTATTTATTAAAATGTTATTAACGTAATATTTCGAAAATAACTTGTTAATATTTAATTTACAAGCCTTTGACAATATTTGACGTAAAATATGATATATTATAAATAATTAATTAATTTCTCTCATTAAAATATTCTATAATTCATTACTTTTAGATATAATACAATATGTACATCACCTCAACACAATCGCTTAAATAACTCACCCGAAACAACACACTATAGGTACATAAAACATACTTTATTAAAGTGAGTTATATTAAATGTAACTGTTTGTGTATAACTTTTGGCCTGAATTTTATAGTTACACTATTAATAATTAGGGCTCAGATTTTAAAATATAATAAAAAGACAACAAAAAAAAACAAACAATTGTTTTAAAAAAGCAAAAAAGAAGCATATTTATTTTTTAAAAAGCATGACCAAAAAATCAAATGAACTATTAATAACAATTAATAAAAATATTTGAAAAATATTTAACAACCATATATTTCCCTATATTTGCAATAGTGAACTGACTATTATCCGAGAGAATATTTTTATAATATACATATAAAACGAACTCTCTACATCCACTTAAGTGATTGGTGCATATTTCACACATATGTTTATTACTTATTATTTATATGTTTACCTCTTGCAAGAGATTTCAAATTACAACACTAAAGCTTTAATTTTGAAATGGTCAATATCGATTTTATAGGCATACTGACTGTAAATAGGTACTACAGGTTATATGTAGATCGATAATCTATACGTTTAATATATTTAATAAACAAGCCGATTACGAAAACAATAATAATCCAATATTCGTATTCTGGGTTTTTACGTTAATTATTAATTTTTTTTTTTATTGCAATAGCATAAATAAGCATATAAAAAATTCACAGCTGAAATAATTGAAAAAAGCAAAAAAAAAAACATTTACATAAATTAAAGCCAAAAAAGCAAAAATAAATTGGTTTATTTTAAATCCACAGAATGACATGAAATCAATTTATGTATAAAAATTAGATTTCTATCTCATATATAAAAAAAAGAAGCATATTATGCTTTAAAATCCAAGTCCTATTAATAATTATAATATTTAATTAAATTTTAAATTTCTAGAAAATAAAAAGCATCATATAATTCACATTTTTTGTAAATAGGAGTTTAATAGTCAATAGATAGTGTAAATAATATATATATATATATATATATATATACATAATTTAGCTATTTTAGTACTTGAATTAATCATTATTCATTTTATAGCTTATAATATAACTGACTCAACTATTTGATTGGTTGATTTAGTCGATTCAAATAACAATTGACGTGAATAAAGGGGACAAGCTACCCCACACATTTCTCTACTGGTTAAATAATCAACGACAAAATGGTCCACTAGATTTATGAAAATATGTATAAGAGAACAACATGTAAATTTCAAATTATACATATAAGCATAATTTAACTTACATTAACAATAACTATGTATAAATCTATTATTCTAATATTTAGTGCAATTTAAATGTAACCTATATTTACATCATATTTAGTCTACCTTTAATCCAAGATAAATATTATTCCGAAATAAACTCAATAGAAGTACACTTGTAAATATATTATTATTATTACTAATATTAGTATAAAAATATTATTGTATATTTGAATTATTTTAAGTTTATTATATAGGTTCTATGTTTAATGTCTAACTATAAGCCATGTTCATTATTTATTTTATTTGCATAAATTATTATAAATATTCTTCATAAGAAAAAATAAAAAAAAATTAAATTACCATTTATTTTTAATTATAATAATAGCATAGTATAAGTTTTTCAAAAAATAAACTTAAAACTTTTTGGAAATTTAATAAATGCTATTTTTTTTTTTAACAAATAATAATATTTTACTATGTAAAATATCAGATAATTAGATTACTTCTTTGAACTTAGTGGTACACGTATTTAACAGAATTCATAAAAACGTATTTAGTAATATTGTTGGCTATTCATTGGATATGATTGGTGTGTTCTTAGTTCCTACAATATTTTAAACTATCGTTAAACATTGTTAATATTTTTTTTTAATGCGTCATTAAGTTCATAAAAAAAAAATTCAAAAATAATTTAAATTGTTGTGCTAAATATTAGTTGTATACCAAAGCAGAGTCGGTAAATTGCGTTCCCCATAAAAGGACATAGTCATATACTATGTAAATTGCGGCCCATGTATTTTTAAGACATACGTAAATTGAGCGTCCCTGGTATATTTGAAATTTAAATAAATTGTGACCTTGGATATTCCGATTTTCGGTCGACTGTAGAATTTAAAGATAATTATAAATATCATCTTTAATATAGACCGCAGCTATGTGTTGCACAGTTAAAACATGTAAGTGTTTTTTGAAATTTAATGATAATAATATTTTGTACCTATAGATAGTTTTAAAGATCACAATCATTTACAAATTTCGGAACCAATGATTAATCGGCAGAAACTTAACAACAAATTAAAAGAAAAGCCTTAGACGAGTTATTTATATAAGAATAAAAAATATTTAGGTACCTAGGCATGTTCAAAATGACAAAATATATACCCAGGCCACAATTTACGTATAAAATATACCCTGGACGCAATTTACATAAAAAATTTGAAATGGACGAAAGTTACAACAAGCCGTCCCAGAGATATCTAAGAAAAAGGTATAATCTGAATAAAACACGATTAGTTTTTACCCATTTCCTAATATTATTATCGTTCCCTGTTCGATAATAACAACAGTGGCAGTCATAAAATAGATTTACAACATTATATAATATATTAAGATAATTTTCTATCTAAGGTGATAACTTGTTGACTCTTTAGTAATAACAGTATATAATATAATAATAATTTAATATCATAATATTAGTTAAAAATACCTATGTTATACATATATCTACATGATAATACATAATTTTAAATAATATTTTTAACCTAAAAAACTATCACATAAGTCGACAGATTACAGTTCTAAATCCATACAAAATTGGGAAGAATATTAAGTTTAGAATACATAATTTTATAATTCAAAAATTTAAATTATTAAAATTTGGGTCGTAATTCGTATGTGTCCCCAAAAAGCGTGGGTCACAATTAGGAAAAAAATTTGCCACGGAATACAACTAATTATCACCCAATTTTTCATTATTATGTTTTGTGAATTTTTGGGGAAAGGTCCTATAATAGAGCGTGAATATGTGGATTATACAACTTTTAATGTATCTACTAACTGTAGAATGCGTATAAAACGTTCTTATTTTAAGGCTTACAATTTGAATTTTGAAAATTATTTTTATAATTACAGAAGGTGTTTTCTAACTTAATAGTTTATTTTAAATTTTTATTTGTATATATAGAATAATCGAGTGTGGTATAACAAATCACGATGTGATCGGTCAATTCGGTGGTCAAAATATCTTTAAACAAAACAAGTCTTGCTGCAGATAACAAAAACATTAGTTGAAACTCATTGGCAATAAAATATCTGTAATACAACCGTGCAATCTAATAAACATCGTCGTAATAGTGGGATTGTTCAGCCGATAAGCACATTCAGGTAATAATAATTATATATAATCATGGAGATTATACTTTCAGCAAGTTTATTTAATGGTGTCTTATCTTCCCTGTTAAGTAGATTACTAATACAATACAATATAGAAGATAAAACCAACTTAAATTCTATACTTCAATTATGTATGCATCTTATATTTATCTAAAGTAAAAAGGGTTATGTAAATAGCAAGAACATATATTAAAAATTGATAGATTTAATTTCTATAAATAATGTTTAATATAATGGCATTAATATACCTACCACATTTGGATAATATAAATCAGTTAAAAATATAACAAATATACAAACTAATTAAAAATAAAATCGAACACACAAATTTCAAAAGTATTTATACTGCTATACAAATAAAAAATGACTTAAGTCTCATACAATTTGTATATTGTAGAACAAATAAAACTTATATCGATGATTTTCATCCCTTAACCCTTAAACACTATTTCAATCCTATACTAAAGCAATACTAACGTGTAGTGCCAGACAAGATACATGGACTGAATCGAATATATAAATGCATGACTGAAGTATGTTGAATAAAAGCCATTAAAGTAAGTAGGTAATGACTAGGTAACTTAGTAGGTACCTATATTTTATGACATATTACTCGTATATTATTCGTCTTAACCCATTTCGTTTTTTTTTCATACAATTTTAAAGTAAGACATTTCCGATACCGATAAAAAACCAATAAAGTATAAGTCACTACTATATATTTCAATATAATATTTTAAAGCTGTATTTGTATATGGTTCTTTATATTTTAGCTTAAATATATTAAACAATTTAAAAAAATAAAACTATATGTTTTGAATCATATATTTACTAAACATTACTAAATTTAAAGTGCTCTGAAACAAACAATAAAAGACTTTATAAATTAAATGGCTTTCTTCGGGAGAAAACCATAGGGATTTTTTTACTACGTATATTTTTAAAATCTCATTCCAAAATCGAATGCAGTATATTGTATTATATACCTAACATAAGGATATAAATTAATAGAATTAACAGTAAAGCTTAGTAGGTATATCTAACATCAATACAAAAACTGTTCTAACAGTTTAATTGATTAGTTGATTACTGGTATTAATATTATTATCAAAATTATTAAATAATAATACTTATTAACATAGGTACCTCATTTATTTAAATAATAATAGAATTGAATTGTTTCTCTGGAAAATACTTTCATCGACATTATCAAGATTAAAAAAAGCCAATATTTATAAATACTCTAGAAGTTTAAACACTATAAAAAGCAATGTTTTAGTTTTATGAGGATATAATATGTTCTATAATATTATATCCATTATCTATATAATATATCTTTCGTATTTTGCACTTATTATTTATACATACATATAAATATATTAAGTGTTTATTAATAATAATAGTGACTTGTAACAATATAAGTATATTACAACATGAATTTCCAAGAGAAGTAGTTTTGTTGATTTTTCAAGTATATTCATCAGTTCTCGAAGCACTTATTTATGTAAGAAACTGTCGACACTTCAATCTAATTTAGTTATTTTAGTGCGTCTTTACTTGAAACTTTTTGAGTTTAACTACTCGTGAAGTTTAACAAAAAAAAAAAGAAAATATTTTAACAAAACTAATAACACAGCCTAAAATGTCTGATGCTTAAATTATACGGATGAATGAAACATACGACATATGTCTTTATAAGCAGTATTGACTAAAAACAAATCATTGCATTCAAATAACGTTCTTGAAAGACCTCGAAACACTAAATATTTGTTTTAACAGACTTGAACAAATAGTACATGCTTATATTTATTCACTATTATTTTTCTGCTATTCGTGATTTAATTCAAAATCTTATAGGTTTGTATATACTATTCAAAAACTATAAGGTATTCGATCATATATTATATTTTTGTATAGTTTTTGTAATTAAATATATACATTCTCAGCATCGAATAAAATATATATATATATATTTTAAACAAAAGTAAGTACTAAATATAGTTGACCTTTCGCTGAATTATTTATTAGTCACCAAGTATTGTGTATATTTGTATAAAACATTATTATTATTAATATATAGGTAGTTTAATTCATCATATTTGATATTTATATTAAATATATTTAAATTCAAAGTAAACGATTATTTTTTAAATTAGATAACATATGACGTATATTGTGATAAACACGAATGAATCGTAGATAAGTAGGTATATCGTTATACTCCGATAGTTATCACTCATATATTTGCATAATATATGTGTATTTATAGTTATTTATTATACGAGTAGTAATAGCGACAATTGAATACACATATGAAATTTAAAATACATGATACCCAATGTCTATAAATAGTACAAATAATAATGAATATTAAAAGTACTTCAGTCCGCATTATTATAAGTTTAATAAATGTAAAGCTAATTAAAATATACCTACCTCTTGAAATCGATATTGCAGGTATATGCGAGTAACTAATATACATCGGTACCTACATATTTTATAATCAAACAGATATAGGTACCTATTGAAAATAGCAGATAGGTATCATCATATGTTGTTATTTGAAAAACAAAAAATACATACTTCACGAAAATATTTTGAAACTGATTCGAAAATAAATGTTCGATAAATAATTTCAATGTATTTGAATAGTTATTATAAGTATATCGAAATGTGATAAAAGAAAAATTTAACAATACTAATGATAACCGATATAAGTAATTATACATCTTCTTCAACCATATAGTATTATATACTATATAGGTAATATAAATATTATAGTATACCTACTACCTATACTGTTGAGTATTTTTGTAGAACTTAAAATCTAAGAAAAAATATATTTTAATAACTACCTACTGAATTAACAACAAGAATTTTTTCAAAATAATATTAATTAAGTTAAATTAAGTCTTAGCAGATAAATATAAAATGAATAAAATTTTTATTTTTTTTAACCACATATTTATATAATATTATATTATATTTATATTTATATAATAAAATATTATTAATTTAAAAAGTCTTTAAATGTATTTCTATTTTGAATCTTTATTTACATCAAAAACTTTGTCACAATAATTTCAATTTTAAACTACTGTTTGTGAATTTATGGTGTTATACATTGTACAGTAAAATTTCGTTTGCTTAAGTTTTAAATTGTCCTACCACGCATCTGTAAATGTATTATTACATTTTGAATGACAATTAAACATTTTTTATATAACATTCATAAAATTAATAGTTTTATACTAGGTTATATTAACCACAATAAAAATAACAGACAGACATTTCAAAACCATCAACAATTTGGAAAACTAAGAAATTTAAGTATAGAAATCATAGAATTTTTTTATTAATTCGTGAATATGTCAATATTAAAACACATTTTACGATTTAATATAATATATAAATCAATATTGTACAACGTATTATTATAGTGCATCGTTGTATCATACAACTTGTATGCATTGGATTATATATTAAAACAATGAAAAACAACTACTTTTCACATGATGAATTCTTGTAACTGTTACTAGCTACTGGTACTAGTTTTATTAATTTAAGTACCTAATAACACAATTAAAAATTATAAATCACTTAACCTTAATGAATCACTTAAAAACTATTTGCATATCAACTATCGAAAAATGGATGAAACGGTTTGCCGTTTTTTTTTTTTTTTAATGAAAACAAAAACATAGATTTTTATTGAGTAAATTATTATTATTATTATTATTTTTTTTTTATAATTACAATAATTACAATTTTAAAATACCTTGTGATATTTAAAAACGCGGGAATTACTTTACTATAATATATTGAGTAATTGAGTCTACTTCATCATTGAGGAGGTCAAATTTTAATAAACGTATTATATTTTAATTTAATTATATATAATTGCATTCAAAAAACAAGAAAGGATCCTCAACAATATTTTAAGATTTTATACTATGTGAATAATAACAATTACAGTTGAGAATAAATCTTTATTTGACGTTTAAATGTCAAATGGCATTAAAATCTTAACACTTAATTTTTAAAAAGAAAAATTGACACTTTATATTTTAGATATTGTTTAATTATGGTAAAAACAACTTGTGATGAACCTTTTAATGAATTGCTAAGCTTTTTTTTATAAACAATTAAAAATATTACCATACATCAAAAATATTCAAAATATTCTGAATATTATATCATATCGTGGATATCTCTACTCTGTCTCTATAGCTATCCTTTTTTTTTTAATTAAAAAAGAATCAATTTTATCGTAAAATAGTTTTACATAAATATTTCAAAGAATCTAAATTGGTTCCATAAAATACCCTCATTATATGTATATATTAAAAATCCATACGGCACTTTATGTACAGCAGAGCGGTACCCACATACCCGCTTTTTTCAATTAACAGTTTTATATTATATATTATATTACCTATTAGTTTATTATTATATATTATAGGAGTGTTAAATTTGAATCCAATGATAGGTATCATTGTATACGAAAAACGATTCTGAATGAAGATGATTTGTCAGCCTAGGATATCATTTCGAATGGTTGGTGAAAAAGGTGGTTTATGTTTTAATGGCCTGAATACACCAACATTTAAGTTCTTTTATATTTATTGTAGGCTAAACTTAGGGAAAATCTCGTATTGAATTTTCAACTCTAAGCTATTTATACAAAATTTTTTATGAATTATACCTACGAAATAATTAGCAAATATTTATGGTTTTGATGAATTTTTGTAAATATTTGAACTTCAAATGCTAATAAAAAAAAAATTTGTGATATGTATTCTTATAATTTTTTAAAAACAAAAGAATAACTTATGGGGAGCTTTGTATTAAATTTTCAAGTATTTTGATAGGGCCAAAAAAATTGTATCGACACTCCAAAAAAAAGTTGTCTATAAATAGCTCAAAAAAAGTCAAAATATTTTGAAAAGTGAATCATGTAAAGAAAATGCCAATTTAAATAACTGGTGAAATTTTCAAGTATCTACAACTTACACTTTTTGAGTAATAACAAATATTTGAAATCGTTTAAGGATAAATCGTTTTTGTAACGCGATTTCGTAAACATTTAAAATTCAAACGCACTTAAAATTTTCCTATTGTGATGCTTCGAGTTTTCTCTATAGCTACTTGAAGAAAAACTTATGGAAAATTTATTGTTGTATTTTTAATCCTTAGTTATAAACACAAAAAATTAAATGATTTTTTAACTTCAAAATTACTTGCAAATTTTCGCGTTTTCGAAAGATTTCGTAAAAATTTGAACTATAAACGCTTATAAAAAAAAAATTGTGACTAACGATTTTTAATTTTTTTTTAGCTACAATAAGAACAACTCATAAGGAACCTTGTACTAAATTTTCAAGTTTTTTTATCGACACTTCAAAAAACAATTCTCATAAAAATCTAAAATTTCTATGGTCTATAAATAACTCAAAAAATTCATCATTTTTTGAAAATTTAACTGTATATAGATATCACTGACATAAATAATTGGTAAAAATTTCAAGTATTTACAGTGATTAGTTTTTGAATTACAACCATATAAAAAAATCGATTTGGTCGAAAACTGGTTTTGCGTAAAAATTACCATTTTTCCGTAATTTTTTTTTTTTTTGTTTTTCTTGATTTTTTTTAAAACTATTGTAAAATGTTTACTTTTTACCTCCATAATGCACCAAGGATATTAACTTCTCCATTGGAAACCACCCCAAAGTTTGAAATTGAACCATTATTTCGACTAGTTATGTTGTACACAGACACAAAAAAAAACACACACATCATTGTAAAATCAATTCATTCATCACTTCGTTCAGAATCTAAAATGGCTTCAGATGTTGGTATCTAGTAGTAAATACTAGTTAGTACTTTGGAATTTGGAGTCATCAATAATTATTACCGGTATTTTTTAAAAAGACACAAAAAATTATAGAAGAACAGACATTTTTAAAAATTAAAATGTTAACCAAATATTTATAATGCAATTATTGCATATATATATTATTGCAATTATAATGCATTTATATTAGCATTATATAAGATTTATAAATTTATAATAATATCTCATTTTGTGATATTTATAAGTATTTAAATAATTTTAT
>VUJU01001884.1:0-46787 GCA_009835225.1 Aphis craccivora
GCATATTCAATAATTAATGAATAAGATGAAAATAAGTTTAACATTCAACTAAATTCTTAAAATAATAAAATGTATACACATTGATTTTGTTTTATTAAGTATTTTATTTATTCCAAATAATACAACTTTTTCAATTCAACAATTTGAAACGATTTAACAATGCAGCTTATTTTTTGTTAAATTTAATCTATTTAGATACAACATTTGTGCAGTGGTATATCTTATATAAAAATATGTTTTACAAATATATAAAAATAAAATGTACTTACAAACTTTTAAAGTATATTGTATCAAATCCTTTAACATGCTGCATTCTAAATGTTGTTAGATACCTACATGGAGATCTAAACTTATATATTTTAAAACGTAATAATAGTCTAGAAAATTCTAAATAACTAACTAAGTAATTTAAATTTAAATGAAAAAGTTTAAGAAGTCTTTAGCAGACGTGTTATAAGTTTTCAAATGTACAGACTATAAATTACATTTGTTTATTATGTACAGTAATATTAATAATATTCAGATTTCCATATTTCTCTATACAATATTGTCTTTCTTACACTAAACGTTTACATATAATACATCTCTAAAACTTAATTAAATTTCGACAGAACTATTAAAATGTGTACTTATACATTACTCAAGTTATTTTATATATTTTTCTTTCATTATCTATTTTGGTATTTTAATTTTATTATTATTAAAATGTATAAAGAAGTCGTTTTCTGTTACAAAGTTTACAGCTTTGGGTCGTAAAAACTGTCAAACTTGAAGGTGGTTTATTCCATCTAAACATGCAGCCAGTGTTATACGTCATTACACCGTTCCCTATAGTTGCATTTTTCTTTTTATTTTTTAAAATGACAACGGTAGTTTGTAGAAGTATAAAAAGGAATTTAGAAGAAGTATGTTATTATAATATTCTGTTATTACTGAAGTTTAAAGGTTAAATTCCTGGCTGAGATTAATTTATAACTTTTTTATTCTTTCTTTACTTTGTATGATGTATGTTATAAATTATTAACACTTAGACAAATTTAAAATATGTATTAATAAGCTAATGTTAAATTAGAACAACATGGATAATTAATATTTACATTTTTTGGTTGCAAAAATATTTAGAGAATATTCTGTACAATGTAATATACTTAAATAATAAAATTATAAACCAAAAAAAATATATCTACTAAAAAAAAACAACACAGAGCTATACTCGTGTATCTCTTAAGAGTTCAACAACCCGTTGAATACAACTAACAATAAAAATGTTATTAAATTAATTGAATGTCGTCAATATAAAATACAAAGACAAGAAAACAGTATACCAAATTAACTACGTAGCTTCCTGGGATTATAAATCGAAGCAACAAATAAAACATACCTATCTAAAGATCAGATATTATAAGGAACAACCAATGCAAAAAAAACCCAATAAAATGTAAACAGCAATATTATCACTGTAATTGAAGCTCAAATAAATAAATAAATAACCTTTTAAATAATATTTCATTCATTAATTCTTTTTGAAAATATTTATTTATAAATAATAATATTCTTTATTAAAAACATAACCGTTAAAAAATTCAAATTAAAGACTACTAAAAAATACATCAGCCTATCAAAGTATTGATGTTTACAGTGTGGCTTAATATATTCTTGGTTTAATGCATAACCTCACACCTGTGATCTTTTATTTGTATTGTTTAACACTTATGCATTTTCTGAATTTGCCTGTTGTGCGTTTTCAACACCTGGCATAGATACCTAAAGACTAGAAACGGTCAAATAATATCGCCATGGGAGGTATAATACTGTTTTTTTAACACGGACTCTGATTATTAAGAATATCAATTAAGAATTATAGATCAATTTATTAAATGAAAAAAATACTAAAAAGTTAATTATAATAGGTAACAATTAGGTATATCTAAATTAAAAAAATCAATTTTTTTTTGCTAGTTTATCTAATATTTCAATTCAGATTATATTTATAACTTAAAAATGACTATTATAAACTATTATAACGTCCTTAATTAAGGTTAATTTTATTATCGTTTTTATTAAAGTCGTTATTAACTATTAATTTTACTATTATTAATTATTATAACTAAATCATTAAGATGATTTTAGAATGACATGGTAATTATTATAAAATTTATAAAAATTGAAATTTTTAATAATTTTGGTTTAATCATATAATGAGAAAAAATATTTACTTCTACAACTCGTCCAACTTAATCTTTTATAATCGGGAAAAAATTAATTATGTTATCGAAAATTTTGAATGGATATTCGTATTTAAAAAAAATATTATTTTTCAAATTATTTTCTTTATAAAAATATCAATAACATAATATAATATTACTATAAATGTATGATTCATCCCACGGTTTTACGTTTTTGTTTAGTACAACCTTTTATGTCGGCATAAATCGGACTTGGCCACAATATAAATATCCCTATTTCGGTACACTTTTTTTTCATCCACATCATTAACTATAAAAGGAGTCAGACAATTTTTATTTAGATATTAAATAACATTGATTAGATTCAGAAAATATTACAATAAAATGTATATTTGAAATATTATTCCCATAAAATTAGAAAAAAAATGTTATTTTTAACAAAAAATAAATAATTTAACGATATTTCAATATGAATACTTTAGAATGAAAGTATAAACGAATAAAAAACTCCAACAACAATAACAACAATATTATTTCCATTTTCCATGCAATATAATTTGTTTACAACAATTTAAAAATAAAGTTAATTCATTAACTGCCGTCTACATTCAAAACATAGAATAGTGATCATATAATAACCTCATCGACCCACTATATATTATATTATTTTCACTATTCTTAAATAATATAAAAATATTGTAGACGCGAACAGAGGAGAGGCGTTCTTACGTTAATATTATAATATTATGATCACTTATTATGATATACCATTATTTACGTAGATATCAATGCACGAAATTGTCAATGTACCACGATTTTATATGCCTGTATAATATTGTACATCAATGTGATTATTATTTGTTATGAAATAAAACAATCGATTTAATCGTCATATTATCCTTAGTTATCGATAACGTATATCACAGTAACCACACCGTCTATATAGTTCGTACGCCGCAGAAATCTCGTTTTATCCGAATCATCTCCGATGTGGGTACACAGTTTAGTACTATGCTGTACTCTGCAGAACAATCACGAGTAATTTATAAAATATCTAGTTAAATTATAAACGACACGGTTTATTGTCTTTATTTGATTACCTAGCGTACACATAAAGCATACCCAGATATTTCACGAAATAACACCATCCCTATACTTTATAGCGCTAACACAGTTATTATATACGCCGTGTGCGGTTTCAACTCGACTTTCCGCGGAGAATACAAAACAGCGTCGCATATGATGTTATTAAATATACATAATATCGTGTCATGTATAAAGGTGCTATTAACACGACGAATATAATATATTGCAATAATATTTTAAAGACAACACAGTATAGATAGCTCCGCGCACACGCGGGCTTTTGTGCAAAATATTCCTTCGGGAGTTCACGGGTGGATTAGTATATACTCTCTAATAATATACAGCAATGTACATTGTATATTATTATATTCTTATAAAACGTATATTTTATTATAATATTATTATATCGATACGCGTGCAAATGCGGTTTGTGACCTAAATATTCTACTGCGGTCGCTGTTGAATGTCGACGCGGCTTGCTTTGCAATATTTTTGTAGTTTGATGGTGAAAAACTATATATCGGCCATTGTGTATGTGTGTGTGTGTGTGTGTGTGGTGTATTATATTATTTGCAGGGTACTCTATATACATGGTCGCCTGTTGAAAACGACGGGAAAAAGTCACGTTTGCATTGAAGAGGAGGTGTAAACCCAATGGGTCACCGGTGGTTATTAATGACTTTCACGCTCAAATCGACCTTCATTTGTCAGGTCCGGTTCTACGGCGCCCAAAATCGTTTTATTATTTTGGCGTACCAAACCGTTCATCCAGAAAACGTTTTGGCGCGCGTCAAACGCCACTGCCGTAGCAGCGGGTTAGGTTAGCAGAAACCATACGGCTGGGCCGCCACGGTAAACCTTCGTGAAACGACGGTCACTTTGATCGTCATCGGGTCCTTTCGGGACGTTGGTTTGTGCCTTTGTAGAAACTAATGTCGCCCTTTCTTAAAAAAAAAAATTAACCCTCTTCAAACATATTTTGGAAAAAAAATAAAAATATGTATACATAAAAATATATTAAGAAAAAAAATAATTATGAAATACATAAAGCAATAAATAACGTTTTCCAATTCCAAATACCACTTTTCAGACAGCATCAGCATCTCGATAATTTAGATCATACGCTACAGCAGCTGGTGGATTTAATAATTTTCCACCCCCAAACTAAATTAAATTTGCCAATCATTACTCTTAAGAGCATTTCTGAAAAATATTCATTTATAAAAATATTTCTTCGATATTTTATATTTACTTTTTTTATATTGACTAAATTTAAAAATAAATGTTTTGATTCAAATATGTACACCATTTATTTAACCAAATAAAAATGTAAATTAATTTATAACAACACAAAAGAAAAACATCATAAACGTAAGTAATTTTAATAAAAACTCTTCATACTGTTTGGATAAGGTTTATTTCTTAGATTTAGAACTTGGGTCTTCCATAATATTACATATTTTATCATAAAATATACTGTTTTCTGTTATAAAAATCCAGTTAATAAGTATTGCAATTAAAAATAATAATAATATTTTTTTTCAAAATGTTTTATCAATGTTTCTATCTATAAATTTAATGTTGTAAGTGTTAAAAAATATATTAAAGACATGTACTAATATTTATATCATAATCTCCGGAATTTTACAAAATAAGCCTAACATAGGTTTTTATAATTCGGTAACTCAATTCTTAAGTACAATATATAGACTTGCAACAATTAATTATTGTAAGTAATAATATTATTATATTAATTTTCCTCAAAAATTGTTTACTTAATATAATATGAAAATAACAATATTACTACTAATATAGGTACCTAAACAAAAAATTCCTAGGTCCCTTCGGTTTAGTAGTCAAATCTACTTAAATCATTATGTTTTCTATTTTCACCACTGATTGCTCACTTAAGTTAGGTTATAATATATGTACATAATGTAATTGCGATGTCTAAGAAGTAATGAATACGTTATTTTGTTATTTTGTTATCATCGCCTAAAGTCAATGTCGTGTACCCACCCATAAAATATCATATCAATAATGGTAAAAAATATCGTATAACCTACCACCTAAAAATTTTTTCCTACGTATTGACAAAATTGTATATAGTATATAATTTTATAATTTATATGAACGCCATTCCACGTAAATTAACACATCAACATTATAGTATACTATAGCGGTCATCCGGTCATGAATTATCATGTCGGTTATCCGACTATCTAACAAAGTGGCCGAATTCATATAACAATCGCGACGTTTATTATTTCAACATAATATAATATTCATAGTAGGTAAAACAATTTTATATCTCGTCAATAATAATATTATGTCTTCCAAAATCGAACATTAAACATTTACAACTGACCTAACCTTATATCATACGATATCATACGCACGCGTTTGTGCACCTACTACATATTAATGGCGGCTTAAAGATTAAAATAATTAAAACTTCTTGAAGCGATTTTCGTTTCTTTTATCCACGTCGTTTAATAATATGAAAAGAAACACTTTTTACGTTCATTATAACCGTAATTAAAACTAAATTAGTCCATCATTTTGACACTTGAATAATAATCCTTTAATTCCGTGTATACGTATTCCTCATTTTAAACGTTGTTAAACTGTATCTATATATATATTATTTTTCAAATCAAATTAGAAACAAAAGTTTCATCCGTCTTTTTTCTTCTGAGTTGTGGTAATCGTAAATTTCCATCATAAACTAATTATAAATAAATAATTAGTGTCTTGTTTCGAGTCCAACCACTGCGAAAGCCATGTATAATATATTTTTATATAAACTCATAAAAAATATAACAGATTTATTAATAATTAGAGGGTAATCAACGTTTGTATGATAATAAGTGTAATAATAAAACCGTTAGCAATAAGCAAATCATAAAAACCAATGAACATTGTAACGAGACCAACTATAAGTACTTTTTAGGTTTATCATTTGAATATACCTACGTAGCAAAATAGTGTAATACCTAATAAATATTAAGAATTTTGAAGCATACCTCGTTCGATTGCAATCATTTTCAATTTAGATTCCAAATTAACGAAACACCAACTGTCCAATCGAAATATGAAGCTAATCCAAAAATATAAGAATCTCTGAACAGATAATTTTA
Source organism: Aphis craccivora (assembly GCA_009835225.1). Classification (NCBI taxonomy): domain Eukaryota; kingdom Metazoa; phylum Arthropoda; class Insecta; order Hemiptera; family Aphididae; genus Aphis; species Aphis craccivora. The sequence continues at coordinate 6,413 of VUJU01001884.1, forward strand.
TTTCAAGTTATTCACTTATTTAAAAATAAAAAACGGGAGGATCAAAACCATCAAATAAAATGTTCAAGTATTATAAAAAAAGTACCTATATAATTATTATTTATTATTATTAATTTTTTTACTTTACTTTACAATATACAGTGTTTTCCTATATTAGCCTTATGAAAAAAGAGAAAAACGCTATCGGCTAGTCCGTATACCATTTTTACTTCTATAGTAAAGCATATAAATATTATATTTAATGTTCGTTTATAGCTAATAAAGTGTATCGATCAAATACCCTAACAAACCTGTATATTATACAATATATCATCTTACCACACTACCAGAAATATTTTCTAGTTGAGTAAATATTATAAAAATAAAATATGTATAATCTTCGAAACGAGTTAACATTATATTAAGATAAATGTATTATTTTAAAAAGGAGTAGGTTGTATTTTTATTTTTCAATTATTTTTATTGACATCATTTCGTCATTGATTTTAAAACAATTTTAATAAATTTTACGGTGAAATCAACAATTTTTGGATTATAACTTTTTGAATACCACAGTTATCCCATTTTTTTTTATGAAACTAATTTAATGTTATTTAAAATCATTTATGAGATCATTATTAATTGTTTTATTTCAGCTAAAAATCTAAATATGTACTATTTTCTTTGTTATTGTATTTATAATTTTGGTTAAATATTTCGAAGAAATATATTCAAGTCATATTAAAATAATATTGTACAGGTTACGAAAATGATATCTAATATTGCATTATTATTTTGAAGGAAAAATCATGGAATTAAAAAATTGTACTTTGCTCGTTCAAAATACCGTAACAGAGGTTTAATTTTTTGTATTACCAGAAATTTTAAAAACGTCAAAATAATACCCAAATCATTTTCTATTTACACAGATCAAACTATACGCTATAGCGAACATATGTATCTTAGAGAAATTATGCACACTATATACATTGTGTTTAAGGTGTTTTTTTACAGATATGACAACGTCAGAAATTTTAAAAATCGAGTGAAAATACCACGATAAGAGCTTTTTGAGGACGACAATAAATTATTCTTGCAAAGTATTTTACTATATTTTGTTATTGCAATGAGTTTAAAACGAAAAATCGGTTTCTAATTCCACTCCCTGCAGGAGAATTATAATCATTAAGCGAAACAACTTGAAACACTGTGTATAAAATATTTACCACGTAGTATTATAGTATCGTTATGTTTATGCGTAGTAAGCAAACATCTCAAAATAATTACGAAAAAACAGCAGTCCTCAAGAGTACAAATACTATGATAATATTTATATGCTAGAAGGATATTATTACTTTTAGTTGTTGGCTTAATATAAAACATAGTATATGCGAACCCAAGATAAATCATAAACGTAAACGTTTTATGTCCTCTCCCGTTTATTATGCATGAAATAGTTTTAATAAACGTTAATTCAGTGGTTTTTGTAAAGTTTTATCTGTTTACGGTTACAAAATTATCATTTTAAAACTATAAAAATAAAAAACTTGAGATTTCACGTGCTTTCGATTTTCCACCACGTTTTACGACTAATGAATTTGAACATAATTTTCGTCTTCCTAATTGAATCATTGTTATGGTTGCTGTTGGTAATAATAAATAAATTAGTGTAGTTTCAAAGTGATGTCTCCGACAACCAGCGATACGTATTAATATTAATAATATTATTACATTGTCACTTCGGCGGTGGACCTTGTAACAGCTATAGTCTCCTTTTTAAGTTATTTCGATGTCAACTTCGTTTTATCATTTTCTGGTCTTTTTGTTCGAATTAAATTTACCAATACACCTCGGATGAACGCATATTTCTAGAGACAAATTATATAATATTAGGATTATACCTCATGAATATTTTATCACGTCGGAGTGCTGCAAATTTAAATCGGTCAAGACCGGTGCTAATGAAAATTATATGCAAATTGTACACTATTGTTAGAATAAACAAATAAGCAGTCCAGGAATATATTAGTTATATTCCATAATCACTGACACTTGATGCTGATACGTTTTGCTAACGTGCATGTTTATTCAAAGAAACTAGCGTAATAGCCGTTCATTTATTATAGCTGTATACACTCGCCAATACGATCGTATGATTATATATGATTATTATTATTATTATTATCATCGTTTTTGTTATTATTATTATTATTATAAAACACAAGTAACAACTTTTAAATACCCAAAACTTTTCGGACAAACGTTATTTACAGCTTTAAAATTAATCTGTAACCCATTGGAAACACATGGCATCACTATTTTTGAAGTTTGTTATTTATTTTTATTCTTTTTGAAGTGTTATACATCAAATACGCTATTTCCACAAATTCTAAGCACTTTGCACCAAGTTGTATAAATATTTTATTTTTGATTATAACAATAAATATGGTATAATTCAAATATATATATATAATTATAAAGTAAAATGTTCATAGATTTTTTATTATTGAAGACTGAATTTATGAAAATTAAAATTTATCAAGAAAAGTAAATTATTTCAAAGGCAAATATTACTTTACACAAATAAGTGGTAGATAACAAAAATGATATTAAAATATTTGAATGAAACGTTATCTTAAATTATCTTAAGTCTTTTGGTCTATTCACAAGAAAAATTCCCATACAAAAATATCAAAGTCCCTACACGCTCAAAAAAATAAAAAATAAAGTAATGAATTTATAATATATGTATATTGTATAATATATTAGATTACAGTATTTTAAAAATGTTTGAATTAATATTTTCCTTGTTTTTATTTTTTTCCTCTATTATATACTTTATATAAATATATATTCATTGAAATTATAAGTATTTATAATAATTTTTAGAGGGAACTTTTTTAATACTGGTTTTGTTATCTTAAAAAGTGATTAACGACTCTTTATATTTACTCAAACCATATAGAAATGTAGAATATGCGCATGTCAACTTATTCGATAATTGAATAGGTACACCATTAATTTATTTACGTTTACTTTACTATAAATATTCAATTCGTATTCTCGTATTACTCATCCATTAATATATTTAAATAATATTATGTAATGTAAATTATACGATTATTCATAGGACTGTCATTACAACGCCATTACATTAAGATATATACACCCAAACGTTATTATTTAGTAAAATACTTATCTACTTAGAAGCGTATTAATTCTGAAACGATATAATAATAATAAATTACACTTTGTATACTGTTTATTTATTATTAGTTATCACCTGAGCCGCAGCCACCGAGAAGATCGATACGTGTTGATATCGATAAATACGGTCAGTCGTGTTAAATTCTTATAAATAATAATATTGTGACGGGTAGGAGTGGGATGAGACATTTTCCAATTTCTTCCCTGTCTTAAACTACAAATATGTCCGTACGTCACGACTTTTACGTAAAAGACATTATTTTACACTCTTAAAGGTATAGAGGTGTCAATATGTCATTCGATATCTTTTGTTTGCATTCTATTTGATTAAATTAACTGATTAAACCTTGGCTGTTACATTGAACGACCACCTTTTGTTTTTTGTCTCGGTATAGCAGATAGATGGTTCATATGATATGTATACACTTGTACCTTTTTAGTACTTACATACTATATAGTCCTTGTTTCAATACACCTTATAGATATAATCAACTAGTATTGCCGAAATTGTTGATTGCATAAACTTAAATTATATTGAAACGTTTTAATTAAATCATTAATGCAAAACTTACAATAATTTAATAAAATATTAAACAATTTTACTATTGATGCATTTTCATGCAATTTATGACATTTTTTAATATCAAGATTCGAGAAATGGGTCGATAACCAGTAGATATAATTCTATACCAAAATGTATAGAATTGTTGTAGGCATTTCGTTAGAAATAGTATATAAAATGTAATGTTTTTGTTTTTAATTTATTTAAGATAAGATATGATTACACTGTTACAATATTTTATTGACTTTGATCTGATGTCAACTGTTATTTATTACATACCTAATGCTAAATCTGATATGTGATCATTTCTCTGGAAAAATATTTTGGTTTTTGTTGAATATAAATAACTTTTTAAATAGCTAACTTGAAACAAAATGTGATCTACATATCAACTGTCTATACATGTATAATATCAATAAATATTGAAAATGAATAAATTTTAGAAATGGAAATTTAAAAAAATATATAGTATCAAATTCTGTGTATTTACATTGTATAAAATGGTTACTATAATAATATATTCTAAAACAATACTCAAGAAATAAATAGCATTAAAAGTTTGAATTTATACATACCTATAGTTAAAAAAATACTACCATGTTTTAATAAATAAGTTTTCGGGGACATTTTTGTTCATCAGTTTGTTATTTTAAATAAAAACCTTTCATGTTTATTATCTGTATTATATCAACATATTTGTAATTTATTATTCCATTGCAACCCAGACAGTCATAATTATTCCTAGTAGTACCCTGCAGTATTTACAGTCCATAATAGTCTTTTACCTTTTAGAAATTAGAGAAACGCCGAGGAATAAGAAATAGTATAGTTTATTTTTTTGTTCTATTCCATTCTGAATGTTGTAGTTGGGGCATTCTGAAGGCGGTAACCATTTGGGAAATTAGAGCGAACTTCGAAAATGTGTACTCAGCATTATTTATGGTCACTGATGAACCGCAACAATGATTAACGCTTCCAGTCGGTTAGACCACAAGGAGAGAAATGGAAATTTATAAATTCTCTTGGTGTCGTTTTTAAAATTATTATTATTATGTTAGTTATTATTTTAATGATATATTCTCAATAAAACTACTGTAAACACATTAGCCATTAAATAACGCAATAAGTGAATACTCATACTTATATATATTAGAAGTTTTAGGGTATCATTTAGTGCCAATAATATTATCAAATTTTATATTTAAAATTATTCTTATAAAAAATATATGTTCAGAATAAAATGTTTAATTGTTTAAATCAGTATTAATTACTGATAAAATTATTTTATCTTATTGCTCTATCAACATTTTAGTAAAAAAAAAAGGCAATGTAGTGATCGACATTTTTACGTTTTCAGTGGTGCATAAATCAAAAATAGGAAAACATTCATTAATTGTTGCTAAAAATAAATGATTTATACAAAACTAATAAAATAAAATTATCAAAATATGAACCTTGTTTTTTCGAATATTATAATGAAGAATTGTACTTAAAATAACTTCTTTGCAGAAATTATATTCTGTAAAGTGTAGACACTACTCTGTAGATCGAAAAATGTTTTAACGTTTGACAATTGTTCAAATTATTATTATATTATTAATTATTAAATGATATTATGTAATACTATATTTTGTTGAAATTTTCAAACATGTTAAATTTGTTTTCATGACATTAAAAATAATTTTGTTTTACTTCGAATTCGAAAGTATTATTATGTAAAATGTATTATTTTATATCAGCTGGTGATATTGTTCGAAGCTTTGATCTCTAACAGACTATTTTCATTCACAGTGTCCCACCGACTTTTTGTTATTTTACTAAAATGATTTAACGATGATAAACGTTATTTAGCACGATACGATTGTACAACTACCAACCGAGTTAAAAATGCATAGTTATTTGTACTTTATTCTACTGTTATTTTCGCAGTAATAAGAGATAAGCGGGAAAAGTTTTGAGTAAAAGTTGATCGAAATCTTAGAATGAAGGACTCGAGCAGTATACAAGTGAAACTCCGGTAAAAGGTAAGTTTTTTTCTTTTTACAAAATTATTTGACAAAGTTCTCCTGATTGTAAAACTAAAAAGCATGTTATATACAGATATCAATATTTAACGATAGATTTATTTTTTATTTACTATTACAAAAACTATTCTCATTGCAACAGTATCACCTCAATGTCTTTAACTATCTAACGTAAGAGTGGACGTCGATTGTTTGAAAGTGTTTAGATAAAAATGCGTCGTTAGCGTGAGTACGATTTCAATAACCAACTTAAACGTGCCGTGTTGGATAGTCGTCTTCTTCAGGTACTTGGATAGTTTTACATCCCAAATGACTGCTGTGATTATAAAATGTTCAAATTAGTTTATATTCATAGCCTTTTATTTCCAGTACATTTATCGTTGATTATGCCTATTTATACAGTAAATTGTGTAAATACGCACATGCATTAAGCGTAAAATTCGTTTAGTACGTTTAGTTTGATCATATCAATTGCCGTTACAACTTTTGTTATTCGTTAGTACTTATTAAATAATGGAAGTGTAAAAAAGAAGTGCTTGGTAGTAATGGGGAAAAAAAACATTTAATTGATGATGGATACGTGTAACCATTAATTAAAAGTTTTAAACAAATAAAATAAATAACACTTTTTATTAACAAGTTTTATGTAAAAATTGATAATTAAATTTACTTTTAAAACCTACACAGAATAATTAATGAAGAAAAATAATTAAATAATTATTTTTTTCTCTAGAAAAAATTTTCACTCGTCAGTTTTTACATCCACGTTTAAATATACAAAAAAAAATCAAATTTAAATAATCTATGGTTATAGGTGAAAATCGTAACTGTGCTTAAATAGACGCTACAAATATGTGCCTCAAATGTCAGTTTTAGTATGAACAAGAACAAACGAGCCACGCCAGTACGAGTATTATGTCTAAAATCAATATAATATCTAATATCACTAATTCATTTATTATAAATTGTTTAAACGTGTTTTATATAACATAATATACAATTTACATATTATGTTGTGAAAATTACAATCAATATTTAGTATAATGTTTTGATATAACATATTATTATCATCTGTTATGTACTAAAATATAATAGAACAAAATATAACTTCAAACCCGGTTTGATGCTACTAAACATGATTTCTAAGTTATTTATAAATAAATTATAAAATGACAAAAGCGCATTGAAACATGAAATTAATACTGCAAACACAGGCGCTTCAACTAAGGGTTCAATTTCAATTATTAGAATAGTTTGTCGTGTTCACAGGACCATAAACAATAATACGAGTTTAGCTATTATTACTAATATTGGTTTTAACGGATTAATTGTAATTTCTCCCTAAAATTTTAGTACTCAACAAATATAACTATATATCTACCACGGATTTGTGTAGTAAAAATTCACCAAATTTAATTAAATAAGATAAGCCTGTTTTTAAGAAAAAAAAATCTTTTGCGTAAATTCATGCTGAAACAAAGCAAAACAGTTCCTAATATATTGCTATGATAATAATAAAGAAAATTAAAAATAACATAAATAATGTTAAGTGAACAAATATGAGCACCCGGAGGGAAAGTTAAGTTAATAAAGTTAGGAGCATTTTCCCTCATCCTTGAACTAAAAAAATTAATTTTGAATGTTTGAACCTTCTTTATTGATTAAATAAACATTTAATTGATATTTTGACTTAAGATTTTTTTTCAACGCACTTCTTAATACTTTATATTATTATAATGCCCCTCTCTAATATATTTCCGACGGGTGCTCATGCATGTGCACAATCATATTTGAAAATATTAAAAATATTATAACAATTTAAAAATATGATTTTAAAACGATTATTATTTCGCGACGTTACTAATTTTGAACAAATCCTAAATTGAAATAGTTCTGAAAACTGAACCGTTTGAAACAAAATAAATAAAATTTGCTTCTATCTCACAATTAGTTTAACAGCGCATTTTAGAACACGGACGAATAAATCAAAATATCATTACCATAATGTGTCCACTATAGCGTTAATCCTCATCTGCATTTGGAGAATAACTTGACGACGATTTTCGTTTCCGAGTGTATGCTTTCCGCCATGTTCAAAGTAACATGTTCATTGACTCAAGACAGACCTGCGTTATCCTGCACACATTTATGTCAATCAGCATTTCAATATAAATGAGCAAAACCATTCAAATCGTAATGGCTCTTGTAGTCAAATTCGTTACGTTTTGAACATAAGATAGATAGAACACTATATCACTATAGAATACGACACTGTAGCTAAAAATGACGATTTTCGGTCCAAATTTTACGTTCCGATTACAATTTAAGTCATTTTAATAAACATACAATTTAATATTGAATTATGGTGTATTATAGGTTATAAGCTATAACAATGTTAAGGGACAAAATTGATTGATATTAATTAATAACATATAAAAGCCATTATTGCAATATTTCGTAATATCATATATGTATATTGTAAATAAAATGTAATTATCGAAAACGTCACATGCCCACTGTTGGGTACAGTCACTTTTAATGATATTTTTAGAAGATTTAAAGTTGTAAACCATATAAACATATTTCAATGTTCATTCAAAGCATTTTTAAAACGGCCCCATGTCATTACAAACAATGGCTGTTGCGTGATTACAAAGTTATAATATATATAAAAACGGTTTATAGTACGGAACCAACTCACGAGTACAATATTGACGGAATATTTACCATATTTTCAAACTGCATAAAAGAGAGCTTTTATCCGTGTCGTAGCATTTTAATATTTAATAAACAAAATATGAAAGAGTAAAAACAATGTGTGTTTAAAAATAAATAAATTGTATTGCTGTTAAGTTATAAATAAAAAAAAAAAATACTCTAAAACACAGTTCACGTAATATAATGGTTTTCTCTGTGTACCTACTGTGGAAATTAGGGTAAATGCAAATACCGTTTTCGTAAGTTTTTACCACGAAAAAACAATTTTGTGGATAAATTATTTGCGGTGGGGCATCTTTTTAATTGTAGAACATTAATAGAACAAAGGTATATTATATTATTATATTTGGGTACCAACCAATAAATAGTTAACGAGTGGTTACCACGAAATCCTAATAATATTTTACGAGACTTGGCTATTATATTTACTATAATATATTATACTCGCTGCTTGCGAGATTGAAATCTGACGTTTCAGACTGGTTTTTCTAAAGTGTATATCTACAACCTACGTACCAAAAATGAAACTATATACGAGTTTGCGGTTTAAATACTTTATGTGTCTAATACGATTAGGTCTTTTTGAATCCAATAACTTCGGTACAGTATACGTTTATAATATATTATTTAAATACCAGGTCGGTAAAATAATAATTACAATAATGTAAAATAACTTCGCTATGTTACCTACTTCTCGATTCGTGGAAAAACATTCCGACAGAAAGTTTTGTCGTTTGCACAGATAACTATAAGCTATGATAAACGGGACGAATAACTTCTAACTCGGCCGAATACAATTTTAAACCTATAAAACATAATACTTTAGCTATTAAAAAATATAATTCGTTATTACGACTTACATGGTGTATTATTGTCATTATTTCGTGTGTACATTGTGTACGCATAGATTTATATACGTAAACGCTTGTGAAAATATATTTTTATCGTCTCCTGCTGCGTGTCATCGTACATAAATCGTCTGTGCATTTAATAGTTTTGATTGGCTATTGGACCTATCAATACGACAAAAATATCACTTGTACTCGCCATATGTTACATTAATAATTACGCTTTATACTTAACCTAACCGAACGCGCTCGCACTATATAAAACGGCTGTAACACTGTATTATACGGCCTATATATGACGTAATTTTATAGGTAAGTTTTAATGCGCAGAATGATTTTTTTAAGTAAAAGTACGTTAGGTTATTAACGATAAGTGTGTTTATATCGATTTGTCGTAAACTTTCGAATAATCGATGTAAGAGCTTTTAACCATTAAAATGACAAAAATGAAATAATGTCAGTCTTAACCGACCTGCTACATAATCTCTAATAATTCTATCAGCGATAACACGTGGCTTTATTATATTTTTTTTTTTAATCTTCTTAAACACGCGCTTCAGTTTTATTTTAAATACATATTATATGTATGGAGAATTGGGTTCAGCGAGTAGAACGAAATAATATGTATATGTCATATGTGTAGCATTTGTTATGCGCCGGCTGACTGATATTATAATGCAGGTATTATATGTATAGTGTTAAAATCAATGTAATAATTAATGAATGTGTATAACATAATATCTAATATGATTAGAACGAATAATTCATCGATATATTGGTTACAACATAAAATTGATTACCGTCAATCCAATTTTTACTCGTTTGTTTTTGATTAACTTAAATAGCGACAATAGTTCAACAGACGTATTGTTTTAAAATTAATTATTACGCATGTAATGTCATTTAGTGTATTATATATTTTGTATATTTATATACACACACAATGGAAAAATCATTGTTTTATAATTTCCAAAACACAATGATTGATACGGTATGAGTGAATTTCAGAATACTTTTGATTTTTAGCTTTATTCGATTTCTTAGTAAAAATTATAATTTGTTTTTCACATGTTTGAATACGAGTAAAATAAATATTATTATTAAACTATAACATAAACTATATTCATTTATAGATTGTTTTCAATATGGAAAAAAAATTTCTGAAAATAAAACCATATGAGATAGTGGAAGAATTAAAATAACTATTTAAAAATGATTCAGTATAAAATATTATAAATAAAAAAAAAGTTTAGAAAATATACTAAAATCGAAACTATAAAATTTCAGATGTCTTATTAAGGTTACGTTTGTATATCTAGAATCTAGATGGTTATAAAACGAAATTTTTAAATTTTCAAAATTCAAACTACGTTGACAACTTGTAAAATGAAATAAACACTAAAAATGAATGCGGTACAATACAATGTATTATATAATTTTACGAATCTACAACATCATAAATTCCAATCAATTCCGACAGCTATCATAATAACTTATGCACCATAACCACTATAGTTGCTAAACAGATGCATGAATATTGTAAGGATACATTGGAAACGCAATATGCCTTTATTTTCTTTGAACATAATATGTAATTCCGATTCTTGAAATAAATTTTAATCTTCGTAATATAAATAATAAAATGAACATTATGATAACAATATTTATTCTGTGTCTCAATGGTATACTATACACCTACTGTGCACCGTCCATGTGTTTGTGTACAAATTATTTGATCTGTTTGAAAAGGCAATAAATATTGAATTATTATTACCATTTACATACACTGTGGATTGAACATTATTATATTTTACTAATGCGTGTTCAGTCGTATAAGACACATGCAATTTCAAATTATTCTATTTGCATATTGAGAATAATACTTATCAAAGTTTTCGAATAAACAAAAGTATATTACACAGAAGTAATTTGTAGTTAGCTTAGAAATAAGTTTGATATTTTTTATTAGATATTTTTCTACTGTAAGGAAATATTTTAAAACTTTTTACATCAAATCAATAATTTATTATAAAAAAAAAAAAACTAATTTTTAATTTCTTATATTTTCTTGCAGTAAAATTGGATTTGTATACAACTGTTCATTACAACTTATTTTATGCAGTTACTTTTTGTTTCACAGTTTTAAAAATTAAAAACTATTATAAAAATACATTCCAAAGCATTTCTTTTTAAACAAAAATAGATATTTTCATATTTACAAACTGAATTTTAGTGTGATTTATTAAATTAACAACAATGTAATTTCTATGGCAATCGTCCAAAATGTCTACGAAATCTATATAAAAAAAAGTATTACATATTGTTTAATATCACGAATATTATTTATTATGAGTTATGACTTTATCAATTTGCATATCTTAACTACATTTTTATCACTTTATGTTTTTTCAAAAAAAATTTCTTTTAAGAAATAAGAATGGATAATAGTATTCAAATAATCTGAAACTTCAAAAATAAATTTATTTCATATAAGTGTATAAAATCCAAACTTAAAAACTAGACATTTACGAAATTATTTTAAAATGATACAAATAATTAATTGATCATAATTTAAGAGAATCGTTTTTCGTAATTCATGTTTTAAATATCAATCTATATTTTTTGTTTTCTAAATATTACCAGCTGACACTTTTTAATTGCTAACTTACATTGGATACGACAACAACATTTTTATAAGATAGATAAAGAGAAGAATGCAATTTATGACTTAGAAAAAAATGGTAATAAATATTGCTGACAAAATGATGATACACCATCAACATTTTACTCTTAATTAAAACAGTCTTAGTGTCTTTAATGTATAAGATAAGGAAAAGTCAACAATTTCTTTGTATCAAGTTTAATGAAAGCGAATTTATACGATGTGTAATGGAGTGTACAGTGTACCTACACTATATTATATTCAAAGCAATGTGACAGATTAATTAATTTAGCTTAGTTTAAATAATACATTGTTATATTATAATTATTATGATACTATTATAAATACAACCGTAAAAAAATGTACAAAAAAAAAATGTCTTATTTAATTATTTAGACATTAAAATAAATAAATGGCTTAAGTATTCGGTTAGGTACAAGCTCTAATATTTTTTCATTTCATTGTTACAATTCAACTATAGTTTTAAAGTTTCCTGGATTTTTTTATCGAAAAGCTCTCTCCGCCGCACGCCGTACAAGAACAAGCCGACGGCACTGGAACAGACTTGTTATACTGATAACCATCCTTGCACTGCAACACCACAGACAATTTATCGAAACGGATTGGCTGACAACATTGACATTTCGAATCGTGTTTTATTGTTTCTGAAAATAAAAATGCGTTCGTTTTCGTGTTAATATTTCACCACGCTTATGACGTTGCTCAGGACTCAAAGTCGGTTGACCGTCGACGCTCACTTTTATTGAAATACGTGTATGAATCGCAAAGACCCCGACACTCCGTGAATCCAACTATGCCTTCGATATTCGTGCACGTGTCATGGAATGGATTGTCTTCTGTTACCAGACCGACCGTTTGGTTTATGGGTAAGCTCTCTGGGGCGCAAAGGCTATGGTCCTCTGTTTTAATGATTCCCGTGTTATTACACTGTTCGCAACATCCGTCGTAATAGATTCTGTTTTCCGGACAGTCGCCGATATTCGGACACGTGTGGTACGCCGGTAAGATATTAAACTGAAAACGGTATTAAATATACAATCGTGAGTGCTGGATTCTTCGTTAGTGTGTACCGAATGCTTACTTCGTTGAACTCGGACTTTGAACAAATAAACGACGTACAATTGTCGTACGTCCATGTATCGTTATCTGTGTAGGTCTTATTTTGCATCACGCAATACTTTTGCACGCACGTTCCACAACAACTGTTTGTCGAAGGCGTATACGTCCACCCCTAGAAAATTCATACAACGGTCGATTAAATTCCAATTGTATATAGGTAATTCAATTATACGTATTTATCGCTTGTTTTGCAATAATAGCCGTAGAAGATAATTTACCAGCGGACACTCGGTGTTGCAACTTTTTACGGATTCAGTAATAAATGCTTCGCCGTTGTTATCGAGTTTACAACTCATAGATACGCAGGGATCAAATGATGACCATTCGCTTCCGACATCGTGAACCGTCCCATTGAAAATACAAGACTCTTTCTTGTAACTTGGGCAACACTGACCATATTTAGTGTGCGAAACTATTACGTAGTCGGAACTTATTAATGGAGCAGCACATTCAATTTTGTTACAAGTTCCTCTAGTAGACGTCATATCACAGTAACACGATCGGCAAGGACCGTCTTCCCAACTATCGTTCAACTTGAAAACAAACAATATTATAAATTTAATATCTTTGACATAATTTTATATTGAATGGTAAATTTACCTGTTTCAAATCTACGGTCCTCTCATTTTCAGAGCGCTTGCGTTCTCCACCGTCCGTTGAGGCGATCCACTCATATTCATAAATACATGTATTATTCGGAAGTTCTAATTAAAAAAAAAAAAAAAAAAAAATACCATTTGATAGAGTTCAGAGAATCATATATTATTCTAGTGATAATTTATATTAAATTAAGTATACAATATATTTACTTACCACACTTAAATTGTGGACAACAACTATGATTGTCAATAATAGATTGCTCGTAGTACATAGGGCATGGTTTTGGTGTAGGACAAGTTTCGGGCGCACAAATAGCTTGGAATGAAGGACAACACCCTTGATTATTCATAACATTAATCATACCGGGTAAAAGTTCCACATCTTTATCCGGTAAACCCGAATAACATTCATCTTTGGGTTTACATTCTAATAAAGATTTGCATGATATACATTAATAGCAATAAAATCAATAAAATTATTACAGTATTATTTATATATACATACCACAAATAAATCTTTTACACCCATTTGGAGTCAACTCCATTTTGACTACTTGATCTACGGCGCATACAGGCATCGCAATATCTGTACAGTTCTGAATGATATTTTCTTCTTGTACTAAACATAAACTCGACTCGTTAAAAATAAAATTAAACATGTATACTATTGTTGATGTTACTTACCACATTTATACTGTACACAACACTCGTCTGAATTATCTTCATCTTTTACTGATTTAAAACCAGTTTGACAAATTGCAAACAATGATTGGGTACATTGTTTCTTTTCACAATGTATAGTTTTTGAACCTTTCGAACACGTACAAGTAGTACATTTGTCAGCTAACCAAGTATCTCCGACAAAATGATTTTCATTGTCACAAGGTTCGCATCGGTTTTCGTTTATACATATACTATTATTAAATACTTGACCAGTTGGACATGTACACATTTCTGTAGGCAGATTCTTACACAATGTTTCTCCGGACCTTAAAGCTTTATAGTTATCACAGGTCTCTTCGCAACCAGACGAACAAGCCTTATAGAATAATCCTAATAAAATTCTCAATTAGTTATCACAAATACATATATGCATATTGGACTTGATAGTTACCTTTTGGACAAGAATAAGGACATAGGTTAGGCGATCTCCAATCTAAACAAACTCCAAAAGATTGACATTCACGAACGTAAGCTTCTAACGAATGACAAAATGATCCTTCGTGACCTTGACATAAAATGGAATGACATTTTTTCAAGTATAATTTAACATCGACAATAGCATGACATTGGCCAAATAATTTAGAATCCATTAACTTAAGACATGGATCAACATCTGGATTAGGAATAGAGCACGTTTCTTCTTTTTCTTTAACTTCGGTTATAATTGCTTCACATTGTTCAAATTCTAAACGAAAAATAAAAAAAACTGCAATATAGCTCAAATTCATATGAATAAAAAAATCAATTAATTTAATTACTAGTTCCATTTTCTTTCCAGCTTGTTACAAACTCATCAGCGTTTATCGGAATATTTCCATCTGGAGCTGCCATATCATCTGTAGAATCTCCGTTACAGCTACCACATAGACCTTCAGTTTTATCGTAATATAAATGTGATGGCATTTTTATTGAAAAACCTTGGTTCATAGTCATAAATATAACTTCTAATTCGAGAATCGGAATACTAGCTGTCACAGATTTTCCAGGAGATTCTGTTATTGATAACCATTTATTTGTGTATGGTACTTTACTGGCTTCATTTCCATCAACAGTTGCTAATATCTATAAGTGTGAAAAATATCTTTTTAACTGAATACAATAATACATTAATAAATTTTTACAAAAGTACCTTAGAAGCATCTAAATTATAATATAAGCGCAATTCGTGAGCAGCATGAATGATAGTCAAATTTTGAACACAAACTCCATTTGAAAACAGTGGATTAGAGCATTTTCCAGTAGTCTCTACAATCTAAAATATAAAATATATAAAATTAAATAACATATCTTAATTAATAAAATAAATTTTAAAAACAGCATACGGTGAAACCAGGTTTTAATGAATCATTTTCTTTCGTAGTTTTTACTAAAACATGAGAACAATTTTGCTTGTGAGTAAAGTCAACCTTATCAAATGTTGTATAATGACTTGTACCCGATCCTTCACATACGCCTAAAAAAATATTTAAAATGTCAATAGTAATATATGATTTATCAAGTTGTATTCAATTCAAATATTTTTATAATTACAATTTCTGCATTTTGATGGTTTTATACAAGACCCTAATTCTTTAATAAAACCTTCTGGACAATAACACCCTGGGAAACAAAATCCCGGTAATTTTGGACATGGATCACTTTGAAGTAATGAATCACAAGTAGGCTCACACACTTTGTTAAAACATTCTTTGTACACCAAAGGCGCAGGACAATTTACAGCTAGAAACAAAAATGTAATAAGCTAAGTAAATTTTTTTATAATTTAATATTCATGTGTTTATAATTACGGCAATCATGTAGTATACGCCAATCAGAGAGTTCAACAGATGAATTTGTTATATAGCATTGAGTAACTAATCCTGAAATTGCTTTGCATCTACATTCGGAAAACTCATTTACAGAATTTTCAGAACATGAGCAAATACTTTCTACACATTTCATTACAAAATCTTCAATATTCTGATTTTCACCACACTGGTTTAATGGTTCCGATCTAAATAAATTATTGTAATATTTAAAGATACCTATATATTTTATTTTATATATTAGTTGGGTTTATATAATTTATTAATTGGGAATCTATCAAAAAAAAATTTGGGTTATGCATAACTTTTTATTAATATATTATAAATTATTATTACATTTTTATTTACCTAAATACATTACAAGCTTCGAGAGCCTCCTTTTGTATATGCAATGGACATATTTTAGCTTCACATTGTACATTAGAATCAGCCCAAGAGTTTCCAAATTCTGGTGTAGTTGTAGCAATAACTCCATCACGCTTAAGCTTATCGTTTGTAGGGTTATTATCGAAAAATCCACAAAGACCGTCAACTCTTCCAGTATAATATGCATTTGCCTGGGTACAGAAAATATTTAATAGTAAAAAGTTCAACATCAATATAATTAATAATATATTAATGTTATGAAAAATATGAGAATATAAAAAATAAATTAAAATAAGTGTTATATATAAAAATCAATTTTAATTTTAATAAAAAACTATAAATTCTTATTCTACTGTACTAAAAAAAAAAATTATTTATTAATTAAGTAGATATACTTGAATATATTTAAATGTTTTTTATTTTCTATAACTCTGTAATATGAAAAATGTCAAGAGACATCTGGTTCACTTCATATTGATTATTATTTATTGTGTAAATTCTTAATACCTTTATTTTAACTTGTCCATTGACTTGCCAAATTATATTAAAACCTAATGTACTGGCAAATATAATATAATCAGATTGAACTTGTTTCACGGCAAATTGCGTGGCTTGACTTCCTATAACTTGAAGCTAAAAATTATAAAAATAATATTATAGCTTTAACTTAACTATATACTCATGATTCAGATTTGAAATTAGATTTTACCTGATTTACTGTATAAGAATATCCATCGTAAGTAGTTGTCATATTCGGGAAAAATTCAATAGTATGATTCAAATGATTTATCCATAAGGATACTTGACAAGCACCAACGTATGGACAACGACGGATTTCTGAAATATAGTTTGAATTAGTACAATTTAGATATAAATAATGAATAATAAACATGATGTTATAACATTTATATTTACGTTTTATCATCCATTTTTTATTCACTCGATCTCTGGCAACAATATGATCACAAATTTCATATTTATATGTGACTCCATCAAAGGTTTTAAATACTCTGCCATCGATTTCGCATTCACTTTCATCCAATGTATTCGAAACACATGTATAAACTGGACAAATGTCGTTATCATTTGGCGTCATTTGTAAGAAATATCCTTCTTGGCATGTAATCGATGGTGTATTACACTTAAGTTGTTCTACTTGTGCTTCACAAATCCATTGTTTACATATTGGCTGTTGATTATCGTTTTTCACGCCTCCACTTTTGACACCAAAATTAATACCACCTTTACGTCGAATAGTTGTTCCTTTAGTACTAAAAAGTGGATCTTGATGGTTTCTTTTCACCGACGCTGCTAAATTAGTCATAGGATTAAATGGTGATGGCCATGGGTCGTCTTCAATAATTTCTGGACTTCTTGTTTTTCGAGCAAATTTAATTGAATTGGTTTTCACAGGTAATGAATTTAAAATTCTTGCTATTTGTCCTTCTGGACATTTAATTTCGGGACATGGACCTTGCCCTCTTTTTTTTGGTGGTACAATTATTGGAATAGTTGTTTTTATTTCTTCTGTAACGGTTGGAGCCATAGTTGTTGTGGTTGTTGTTGTTATTTTAACTGGAGTGGTAATTTTTGTTGTTATTATTTTAGTTGGAGTGGTAGTTGTTGTTGTCGTAGTAGTAGTTAAACAATTAATTTCATCGTCGGGGCAATCTTGAATACCATTACACCAAAGAGATTCTTCAAGGCATATGTTAGACGTCGGACATAATTTTGTGCCATTTTTACACGGTTGACATTCGCATTTGCAACTTGACATTGAAGTACTGGAAACCTCTCCCTAAACATACAATATGTTACAGTACACTATAAACTGCATTTAAATATTTAATTTGACTTACTGGAGGACAAGGGCCACACACTTTTGGTGCACAATCGGGCAATCCACCAAGAGTACATGTACACTGTTGACAGTTTTCTAAATCGTATACTGTACCGACTTGGTATGTCATAATTCCTAGAACACATGGACATTCTGAACGTAGTCCACAATTCTCACCATTCCACCACATTTCCGATGGACAGTTACAATCATTAGTTGTTAAGCCAGGACAAATATTACAGTTCGTAAGATGAATAGTAGGTTTTATTGTTGTCTGAATAATTGTTTCTTCGGTGGCGTATGCTTCGAAGCATCCAAGAATTTCCAACCTCAATGCCGGCATATTGTACCATTTTTCTGGGTGAAGTCTGATATAACGTGTTCTTATTGGAGTTTTGAAAAATACCGTATTTGGGTTGTTTTCATCAAAATTAGCTGAATAAATCTAAAAACAAGGTTCGTAAAAAGTTCATCATAATGTTAAATTAAATTAGCGTTTAATTTCATTAAAACCTGTTCGACTGAGTTAGAATCCAATATTTTATTCCAGTTCACTAAATCATTGCTGTACACGATTTTGTATGCTTCAATCCATGCTTCACCTGTTTTGCTTGTTGAAGAAATACCTTTAGTTACAATTCCAGTTATAATTCTAGGTTCCGTAAAATCTACCTGTATAATTATATAGATAACATTTAATATTAATTTATGTTTTAATTAATTAGCTAATTTTATATCAGATTTACTTGAATCCACTGATTTGTTGAAGCTGTAAACGGTACCCACGCTGATTCACTCTTGAGTGACACATTGGCAGCATTAAAATTGTCAAATATGGACGATGATACCGATATCATATTGTTTAATAAACCAGATTCTATTCCCATTGGATCAGTACAAATAGCTTTAAAAATAAATTTTTAGTAAATCAACTACACATATTGGTCAATGATAACTAATAGTTTAAATAAATTTAAAATTTAATTACATTTGTTGGATGGCTTTATAGTTGATTGAATTTCATAACCAAGTGTAGTAGATGCAATAGGACATCCTAATAATCCAACTCGCATCGCAATATTATTGCGCCAGGTCATAGGTATAATTCGTATGTATTTTGCTTCAATGGGAGTAAAAAATATTTGTCTTTCTACTAAATTATGTGAATAAGGACCTCGAAACACCTATATTATACAATATATTATTATTTAAATTTAATTAATATTTTATAAATAAAATTTAAAAATTACTTCGGGTTGTCCATGATATGAAACATGACTGAAACTTATACCATCCAAGCTGTATACTACATTGTAACTTGTTACGTATTCATCGTTTAGAGGATTACCAGATATCTCTATCCCATAAACCGTTTCCGGGTACCCTAAATAAATCTGTAAATATTCGTTTTCGCTTGTCTTAGACGGTTTCCAGTAACCATTTTCTTCCGAATATATCTGGGCGTACTGAGGTGCAGTAGTTTCGTCATACCACGAACTAGCATCGAATGACAATGGAGCTAAAGTATCTGTTATTGGTTTTATTCTAAAAAATCGTGTTGTGTTAGTTTTGTAATATTTTATAATGTAGAATAGTAGTATTGTACTTTACAATACAGTTTAAAATCAAATAGATATTTACCCATGTGCATCACAGATAACTATTGGCGGAGACACAGTAGATGGTATGAAAATAATTTCTCTGGTTGTTGTTTTGTTTTGTTTTACAGTAGATGACTCACTGGTCGGAAATGTAGTTGACTCAATCATATAAGCACTAGAAGTGCTAGCTTCAGGCCATTTTATTGTGCTTATATATTCTGGAGTCGTTATTTTTGTTTCTGTTATAGATAAAGGCTTTTCTGTGGTATATTCATATGAAACCGAAGTAGAAATATTATTAATTGTTTCCTTGTACAATTTAGTAAATTCTTCAAGTACAGTAGTTTCATAATATTTTTGAGATGTGAGCTCAATAGTTTCAGTAGTTGATTTATATTGACAAGAAGAATCATCACAAATATAAGCGTTGTTTATACATTGGCATACAGTGCACTGGTCTTCTTTAAAAACGCCACCGGGCTTGAAATAAAATTTACCATAAATAATTATTTATTTACTGATTTTTACAATTACATCTTATTTTCGAGTAAGAGATTATCTAACCTTTACTTGAGTACCATTTCTAGAGAAGCAAGTACAGTCACCTTTAGACACACACGTGTTGTTGTCTCTCCACATCGACCCAACGGGGCATGCTGTGTACTGTTCACTTTCTTTGACACAGCCTCCAATACATGTTTGTGGATATACACACGTGTTTGTGTGTTTAAGTTGATTTTCAAATGAGTGGCACACTTGGTTACACATTACTTTGCAACCTTGCCATCTAAATCCATCCGAACAAACTAAAAAGACGATAATAATGTTTAAAGTTAGCATTGTCAAACAATAAAAAAAAAAAATTTTAATAAAATAATTTTAAGACCAATTTTAAAAGTTTTTAAATGAACTTTAAGTATCTTACCTGTTTGAGTTGTATTAATTATTCGATCCTCGTCAACAAGAAGACCAAGATTTTCTTCTTCAGTGCCTTTAAGTATAAAATGATTAAATTACCATAATTAAGATTTTAATAAAATAAACATTTATATTTACTTGATTTCTTATGACAATTACAATGTACACGAAGCTCATAATCATTACATTTACCATCACACACAAGTCCTTTTTTTAAGTCACAATTGACAATATTTATGGTATTTTTAATGCCTTTTATCGCCTTCGGTGGTCTGCATTGGATATTATCCATTTTTTTATTCGCACACATTCCCAATGTCTATAATGTAATATTATTATTTGTCAATTATTGATGAAACTAGTCCATTTAGAAATCTCATATTATCATTATTTATCATTATGTACTTACATTGTTTTTCAAGTCCTCTATGATATCAAGTTGAATAGAAACTAGCTCTTTAAACGTAGGCATATATTCAAATTTAGTTAGACTTTTGCTTTTTAATTGATTTACTTTTATCCAAGAGCTCCAACCATCAGTACATGATAGTCGTACGATTGTTTTATTAATATGTTGGTCTGATATAGGCTTACTGGTTGTAGTGGTTGTAGTGGTTGTAGTGGTAGTTATATCGTTGAATGTAGTAGTCGGTGTGGTTATTATTGCTGGAGTAGAACAGGGCTGACCTTTACATATTTTCTTATTTCTCGAACAAAAGCTAAAATTAAATTTAAAAAAGATTTATTTACCATTAACAGAAAAGTACTTATTTAAATATACCATGAGTGACAGTCATCTTCAAAAACAATGTCACCATCATTAAATATACGGTCAGAACCCTCGATCTTACAAGGGATTTTGCATTTGCTTTTAGAAACACAAACATCAGATGTGGAATTGAGATAAACTTGACCAAATGGACAGTGGGCTTTAGCACAACCTAAAATATATATATATATTGGGATTGTACAAGTATAAATTAAATATTCATCATAGATAATCAATATACTGATCAAAATATTAACCTTCAATACAAAATTTATCATCACACAATTCTGATGTTTGGGAAACGTAATCGTCACATGATTTTTGAGAGCATCGTGGTATGCAAGAATCATAAGATGTACCGTTTTCACATTGAATAGCTATACAAAATATTATAATTTAGTACCTATTTCTCTCAGAACTGTTATAAACATATATATTATATTATATATATATATATATATATATCTTATAAATCATATCAATCATGTTATTATATTTACGGCATAAGTCTTGAGATCTCCATTTTATGTAAACACCACGAATACTACATTCTTGAGCGTATGCTGCTATTGCTGTACATAAACACTCACAATCGCCTCCCTGATCACAAGCACAAGTGTCATAAATACACCTTTCTATATAGTTATCTATAGAAACTTGTGAGTGACAAGGCTTGAATATAGAAGATTTAAGAACACTGCATTGATGAATTGCCCATTGTCTACGGTGTGGATGTAATACACAAGCATCCTAAAAAAAGTATTAAGTTTATCAACCACATACAATAAAAGTAAATAACAGTATTATCGTCAATAAAGTAAAACTATATAATCAATATTATTTTCTAAAATGACTAAAATTATGAGTATTGTCTTATGAAAAAGTTAATAAAGTTGCAATTAAAACAATTTAATGCACTACACTCACTCGTATTCCAGACGGTTGAGTACAGTGAGGCTGTAGTTTCCAAGAATCGCCGAACAGTAATGCTGATACTTCAGGTATACCCCCATAAGGTGTTTGGAAATCATCCATTTGGTTATCATTATAATTTCCACATAACCCTTTAACCTAAAAATAAATATTTTTATTTCAATATTTGATATAATAATGAAAAAATGCTTTTATGTCTTAATTGTATTTATCTTACGTGAGTTTTCCATTTTTTGTCAACTTGCAAATTAAGTTTTGTACCTTTATCCCAATATATTTGTATTCCCAAATCAGGAACTTCAACTACCACAAAATGTCCAACTTCCTTGACTAATATTCTAAAATATAAAATATTTACTATAGATTATATTATACAATATTATAATTTGTTACTATTGCAATTTAAAAGTTACCTTTTGGTATTGGAAGGAATATGTTTATTTTTCAAATGTATAGATTCGACCTCATCGCCACTTCCAACCGTTAAAGTTATGGATTTTATGCATGTTGCTCCCGTTGAACCACAAGGTACAACCTAAAAATATATTTTATTACAAACTACTTCTACTAAAAAACGTTACTGATTAATTCGATAAAGAAAAATTTAATAATTATGCTACCTATTTTTTACTTCTATTTCCTGAATTTTACTTTTTATAATGTCCTTATTCATGAACAGTGTTTAAAAAATGTTATAAAATAAAATAATAATAGTTATGTTTTATTCATAACATATTTTTAATTTAAAGTAAAACCTAAAGACATAGTAAAATACTAAAACACAAATTTAATATGGTTGTGTGTATGTTATATTTTTAATGTCAGAGGAATACGGGTTCAAAGGTGTTTGGCATAACACGATTCCACCAAATATACCATTCCTTTTTCCAATATTTTAATTATTATTATTTTCGCAGTATAAAAAAAACTGAAGTTTATTTATTGTTATCTATTATTATATTTAAAGTTTATTAGTATTATATTTATTGCAATATGTAGTACCTATTTTACGTTATAATATTTTATTGTATCTTAAATTAATTTATTACTTATATAATGGCTTTCAAACAAACATAACTGTAAAAATAAAAATATTATACATATTATATTAATAATATTGAACAAACTATAGTTTTAGTCCTCTTAGAAAAGGTATCTACACTTTTTGCAGAAATATGACGTTATTGTGATGCACAAGTTTTTAATTATTATATAAATATTTATGAGATAGATCCATAGAGGGAAAATTTCCTCATGACAGTAGTCTAGTTGTGCATAGTTATCAAAAACAATTATTTTTTTTTTAATTAATGTGATAAAACGATATATTATAAAATTGATTTTGAACTAGTACTAGTTCCTAAAAACAAGTCGCTTTTTTTCAATTCACAATTTTTAGATCATATGCATCTTTTAAAGGGTTTGCTCAGTTGCATATACAAATAGAATAATATTATAAATAAAATATATGCATATTATAATATATTATAACGATTGGTATAAGCACTTAACTAACGTTACTAAAAAAATTAGAAAATCAGACCAGGAAACCAACGTACTGATGAAGAATATGATATTTCAAGTTTATTAACCATAATAATAATAATAATAATCAATAAGATACATTAGAATTATTATTAGGATATATTATTATTATTTTATGTATGTATAAAAATATATTCAGCTTACAAATAATAAATAAATAATTATTGGATCCATTAAATACTGGTTTTCACTGGAACCTTAAAACTAAATTTTTTTAAATCTGGAACTTGAGTCAAAAACTGTAAATGCAATAATTTTTTATTGGAACAAGAAACAACACAAAAGATACCTGTCCTAATTTAAACATATAAAACCCTTAATATTACAATTTAAAAATCTATAACTTAACAGTAGGTACAATAAGTATAAAAAATAAAAATAATACAACTCACTTCTATAGAAGTCACAAACGATTCATAACTAGTAAATGTTCCTTTGGATAAAATATATTCACATGCACCTTGAAAGTCAAAATATCGAGCATCGAATGTTTGAAAATGTGAATCTCCCCAGACCGAACAAATTCCAGGACATTCATTATTAGTACATTGCCATTTCCCCAGGTTGCATTCGCTGTCAAATGATATTTTACGTTAAAAAATAAATTTCCAATTTTATTTTTAGTTAGCCAATGAACAAACCATGTATTGCAACCTTGATAAAATGTCTCATTGTTATTATAGCTTTTACCACCATGATGACATGGACATTCGTTTGGTAATACACATTCTTTTGTAAACGAATCAAGAACATACGGTTTTTTACAAACGCATCCTGAATAACATACAGCTGGTGTTGATTGTGGAGGATCGTGCATATTCTGTTACAAATATAAATATAAATGATTTATTTAATTAGTTACGTTTTTTGTTTTTTGCTTTTTTTTCAATTGATTTGTCAAACAAATTTCAACTAGTGAATATTTACCTAACTTAAACTTATTTAATATAAAATTATAAAATATAAAATTAGGTATAATAATCGTTAAAGTTAAATATACAAGTTTTGTATAATAGAAAAGTTTCATTTAAATAAATCTATACCGTTTAACTTAATTTACTTTGAGGATTCATTAAATAAAACGACTAGTAAATAACTTCTGGAAAGTAACTTATAATTAAATTAATGCACAATCTTACACGGCAAGTTATTGGTTCTGAAGGTTCGCATTCAGTAAATATTAAATGTTTTTGTCGACTGCACGAACTTTCAGACGTATCTTTCCACTGTGCTAATTCGTTTTTTTTAGCAGGACTACATTCCCATGCTGCACTTGTGCACGTACAAAACTGTGGCCCCTTGCCAGTAGTTTCGATTCTTTTTTGACCAGATTTAAATGCTTGACCATTGTAATAACATGGGCATTCTGCGACAGGTATGCATTCACCGGACTCTGATAAAGTTAATCCCTTAGGACAATAACAGCCTTCAACGCAATTAGACTTGCAAGTATTGATAGTAGAAATATCTCTGCACGTCCGCTGGCAAGAATTACCACAGGTGTCATAGTTTTGACCGGCTGGACATTGTACACCTGAAAATTTAGAACAATTGATTTTTCAGAATAATAGTAATAATAATCATTTCCATTATTATTATGTATTTGTTAAAAGCTATGTATTCGTGATTACTCTGTGAGGTGTGAAGTAGTTGTGAATAATTTATAAATTTTAGTATACAAAATTGTTTTTAATTATTTTTCAATCAGATTTTTTACATTTATCAATGACCAAACAATAACCTAACTATGCTTTAATACATCGTTTTTTGATTATTATCCAATGTTTAAGCTATAAGAATTATTTATAATTTATATTTAAGTATACTGTGATAATAACTATATTTTTCACATAGCCGTTTGATGTCAGGTATTCCATTGATTAGTATATAAAAATGCATATTTTCACAAAAATTAATTTTATTTATAATTAAATTCATTAAAAAATTATTATGGAAAAAAATTGAAAAATTTATTTTTATTTAAAATAATACTAAATAATACCCACATCAAAATTGCAAACAAGATAAAAATTCATGGAAATCAAAACAAATTACACAAAAACTTTTTTGTTTAAACTGTACTTTCCATGAAGTAGATTTGTAAATAGTATACTTGGCAATAAAATACAGTGATAAAAAAGTTGCTTATGCAAATTCAACCCCATTTAATTGCATTTCATAATAGTTTATGTTTAAATTATCTATATAACTTATAGACTATGTGATGATTATGAGTATGGCCTAATGTTTCTATTTTGGGATTTTAAAAATATTTTAACTATGTTATTCATAATATAAATATATAAAATACGTGTACTGTTAATATTTTTTTCTGAGCGTAATGATTAATGACTAATGATGGAAAAAAGAAAGGCTTAATGAATGATTTTCAGTTTTGGTACTAATATACAATACACGCGTACTTAAAAGTTGCATGGTTTTATGTTTTTTAATATTTTTAATATTTTTTTTTTTAGATTTTAAACAAATTTAAGTGGATCAATCAATTTGGTATTATACTTTAAATTATTAGGTACTTTACTTTATAATATTAACCATTGATCTTCCCTGTCAATAATTTTTTTTCTCACAAGTCGCAATCATTGCACAGCAGTATTAACTTTACTATTAGTATAATAATATGATAGCTATAAAATATGATTTATAGGTACATACCGCATTCTCTCACTCCTCTTCTCCAATCTATGACCGTATTTTGGTGTGAACATTCAAGAGCATAAGAAGCTAATATTTGACAATAACAACGTGAAAATTGACCAGGATGACAAGAACAAACATCGTAAAGACAATCATCGTAATAAGGAATTGGATCTACTTGAGTGTGACAATCTGAGAATAACTTTCCTGTGATATTGCTGCAGTAGCTTTCAGCTAAATGTTTATATTGTACGTTTTCATCGCATGGATGGGCAGTTTTTATTACAGTTTCTAATTTGTTATTTGCACAACTCTCTTTTGTCTTCCACTTATTTGCAAAAGAAACGACGTTTGTCTCGATGTCCCCTTCGGGAGTAAACATATCATCTTTCTGGTTACCGTTATACGTACCACATAAGCCCTGTGATTAAAAACAAAAAACCTAATTGGTTATTATATAAATAGCTGTATTACTACATTAGTTGACAACTAATAAGTAATAGAATAGAATCGTTTTTCAAAACTTTATATTATAATAATATATGTATGAACGTAAATTAAATATTTACATTAAACATGTACCTATGCAGTTATAATTTAATATGACTTAATATTAAACAAAAATCTACCCTACCGCAATACGTGATAGATTGATGAGTCTAAATAGATTATTTTCAATGCAGATGTTTATTAAAATGTAGCATTTTTTCATATTATTTATCTATAAAAAGCGTACCTTAGTTTTTCCTTCGAGTTCCGGACTAGCATAAATATATGCACGAGTTTCTCCATCCCACCATACTTCAACTCCATTCGTAATTATAGTTTGAAGGAAAAATGTCGATTGTTCTCTAATGTAAGCTCTCCCTTGTACATTTATCGGTAATTTATCTACAATTTCTCCGTTAACGAATACTATTTTTCCTTGGCCCAATTTAATGGTTGTGTTATTTCCAATTCGTATAGTAAGTGTTTTAGTGCAAGTTGCTTTTCCCGATAAATTTGGTACTTCAAAACCATGTTCCAACGACATTGTACCGTCACACGGTATATTTTCAGCTTCGATCGAAAATTCGGGTAAAACAACAAGATAATATGAACAAGATCCCATGAAATTAAATTTCAGGCCATCAAATGTTTTATAATGTGGATCTCCAATCGCATAACATTCTGCTCGACATTTGGCACTTGTGCAACTCCACTCACCGCCGATACAAGTACTTAAAAATTAATTTAGTTATAAGTAATAAGACAATGAAAACTAAACGTACCAACTCACCATTTATTGCAATCTTTAGTGATTTCTTCTCCGGGTAGGTATAATTTATTTCTTAACTTACAGGGACACTTTTCTTTTACTACACATACGCCATCGTTCAAAACAGTTCCAACTGGACAGATGCATCCTTCCTCACAGTACGAGTTTACATTTTTTGTTTTCACTTCAGCTGCAATAGTGCATGTTTCTTGTACAACTGGCAAACACTGTGAATATACTTTTCCACTTGGACATTGGTAAGCTAAATAAAAGTTATAAGCATTATTGTAATATTAATAAATAATAACTAAAACATATTATTTTTTCGACTATCAGTAATATTATACTAACGGCATATGTTATCATCTCTCCACGGAATATTGGTGTCTTTTCCAAAACATTCCTCTGCAAAGACAACGATACTACTACATCCACAATTAGATCCATTTATCGAATGGCACTGAATATAGTCCATTTTACACGCTTCAATAAATGCCTTAACATTAAGATTTTTACTACTACAAACGTTAAACTTATCATTTTTAATAGTGGAACAAAATTCTGTAGCTTTTTGCATAATTTCATAGGAAACGTCTATGGTTTCTGTAATAGGTGATTCACATATTTCGTTCAGTCCATTTGCTAGCCACTTGTTCGCAAAACCAGTGACACTATTATATGATAAATCGTTTGCCGATATACCGTCCATTTTTCCACAGAGACCATCAGTCGAGTTCCATAATTCAGCACCGGCGTCCATAATTAAAGCACCCTGAAATAAATGAAAACAAGTTTTATTATAATAATATGATATAAATAAAAATTTATATAATTGTATTGATTAAACTTACATTAGATTTCCATGTTATTTTTAAATTAGAAGCGCGTAAATTAATAAATACTGTTTGGCCACTTATAATTTCAACACTTATATCTGCCAACTCATTAGGTACGGCAAGTAGTTTACCATTGTTTATCAACGAAACGACGTTATCGTCAGCTAAAATAAAAATGATATTTTTATCGATAATATTAAATAGTATTAAATTTATTATCTTACCATTCCTTTTTATTTGGTACAGATTATCAACAATATAAACATTGATGTAACTAATCATTCCATGATCAAAACGTGCTTGAATGTGAAATAAGTTAGTTTTAATATCGCTAATTAATGTATAGGTACAATCACTTTGAAAACTATATATCTTTCCATCAAACGTCTTATAGTTTCCAAAACCCCAACGACTACAACTCCCAGGTCGGGTTTTATACGTATTAATTACTTCCACTACTGTGTTAATAACATTTATTAATTTAGAAGGTTGATCATCTATATTAAAACCACACACACAAACAAAACATAAATTAGCATAAAATATTACCGGAAATAAAGTAACGTTAATATTCCAATTTCTATCGTACAGGAGTTACTTACCAAATACACACTGAGGTATATGTTTTGGTTCATACTCTCCAGTTTTATACAGACAAGTATATTCAACATCATTTGTTTTAAATGGTTCAAGAACAGACCCTTGAGGGCACGACAGTGTGCATACGTTTTTCTCCATATCATCGGAACATTTATAATTTCCATTGAAATTTAATTTTGTTACATCACAAGAACTTTCCGCTGTAAGTAAATACACAAACATATATACAAACACTGAACAATGATTATTTATTCTTTTGGATTTTTAATTAATCCAATATAGGTATTATATGCAAAGTTATAACATTACATTATTTTGCTAAAATAAGGTAACATAGTATTTTTACAAATTTCCATTTTAAGTACCATTGCAAGTTATTTCATTTTTCGAAACATAGTAAAGATACATTTTAAAAAAAAAGGTAATATGCTTGAATATGATTAATAATTATTTAATGAATATTATTTATGATATATTAAATATCGTATAATATTAAAACTATCATACTCATAAAATATTTTTTTTTTTTTAAAAAAAAAGGTATTTAAACTTTTGCTTAAAAAAAATATTTAGATACTGTGATATAAATATAAATATTTTATAAACTATATTATATTACAAAAATGTATCAATTTTTTTTTTTTTTTTTTTTTTATTATTATTATATAAACTAGGAAAAAAAACTTACCGTATTGACATGTAGGTCCTCTAAAGTCAGTCGGACATTGACACTTCTGATATCCAATACAATTACCACCATTTAAACAAGGTGGATCACACACTGGCATACAGTCTGGAACGGTTGACCATTCCACTTTTCCGGGTACCCAAGAACCATTTTTACAAAATACGTTTGCCACACTAGACGAATCTGGGAACTGGTATCCATCCATACAGTTGATCGTACATGCACTGTATTGACGTACAATTATTAAAATTAGTTTCTAACTTAAGCAGCTAAAGTTTCTTAGCTTTTTCCTTACTCTGAATTGCATTTCTTTTTTGAATTCATCGGTGTATTAGGGTAACCATGGCAGTACTTATGAACTATTAAATTTTGACACGTCGGACCATCGAAATTTTTCGGACAACTACACTTGTTGGGTTTCTCGCAAGTACCTCCATTTTCACAATATGGATTACAAATAGCTAAACAAATATACAATCAATTTAATTGTCTTTCCTCCTTAAAATAAATAATATTAATAGCAATAGATGACTTACGGAGACATATTGGCATAGCGTAAGAATTTGATCCTTTAACTTTGTATCTGTGACCGTCGCACACAAACGAAATTTTTGAAACGCCATTAGGAAATTTGTAACCTTCTATACAATTAGCCTGGCAAATTCTAATGAAATATATTACAGTTAGTTGGTACAGCTATGCAATTATAGTACTATCTACGACTTACTTGGTTGTTGTAGAACATACGGAAATAGAGTTTTCGGGTGATTTAAAAGTTGCAATGCATGGTTCCTGATTTTCTATAATTCAGATATAAAATAACAATTATTCCAAAGTTTATTTGTTTTAATTTAAGACATCAATAGTATTTAATAATAATATTAATAGACATGAATACAACGATTACCGATAAAACTGATAAACCGATTTAAGTATTAAAAAATATTATTATTTTTAGAAATCACATTTGTTTAACTATGCACCCCAATATCTAAAATAATTTGTTTGATTCAGTTTCAATTGAAACAAAAGTGATGTCATTCCACAAATAACTAAATATAATGTTATTATCACAATGGTTATTTATAAAATAATTGTAATGCATATATTAGGTATAGTTTTTTCATATATATATATATATATACTCCTAGTATAAACTATGATAGCTGGACGATTATTATATAAAAATATTATAGTATTTGAATTATAAGTACTTTACATCACTGATATTTTTCCAAATTTCAAATTAATTTAATTTTTTCTCTACAGCTTAATAATAATTATTATTATAGTGCGCTATGGTTAATTATTACTTTTTTAATGAAAAATATAAAATCACGATAACGTAACATAAAAATAACCGTTTGTATCACACTTCTTGTTTAATTCACGATTTACATGGATTTTTTTATCAAATTTAAAAACCTTAAAATAAACATAGACAATTTAAACGAAAAGTTACATTGCAATCAATTATATTTTAAAAATCTTAGCTGGACCAAATATTGTACTTTTTCATGATATGATTAATGTATACATATTTCAATACTACTAAGAAAAAATGAGTACACAATTATATTGTTTAAATATTTATATAACTATGGTGTTATCTCTCTCATTTCTTAATGGAAAAATAAAATAAACATACTATTAAGATTCGCGTTATGCGTAGGTTGGTACTTATTTATGAACTTGGAAATGTGTATAACTACACATTCGAATCTTATTAAACCATCTTAAACCTACGATTGTTGTTTTGAATTTGGGAACTAATTACAATTACTTACTAGTGCACTCGTCCTCACAACCCATCTTACCGTATGGTCCTACTGCAATATTACATTATACTTAAATGTTTAGAGATAACATTTTTAATTAAATTCTATCCTGTATTATCTACTATATTATTTGACTTGTTCAAACAAAATATATACAAAAAGTAAATATATCTCGTGTTTTCATTATTTGATTTGATTAAAACCTTTATTCTCGATTTAGTTATGTACCTATATTGCCTATAGTTAACGCCGTGTTACAAAATATATTAATAAAATAAGAATCATCTTCATTTTCTCATCACCACAACACAACGTAAATATCGTAGTGCATAAAGTTACTAAATATATAAATAACCATAAATCATTAGGTATGATAAACTCAACTCTCTGCATATAGTGTTTAGAACATTTTTTAAATAATATTAAAATTCTGCATAAATGAAATAGACAAATTTTACTCAAATTATGTACATAATAAATAATCATGAAAAACGATAATTTCTTATCAGATAAATATTTTTAAATTTGATAATCATTTTTTCGCTAAGAAAAATGAATTTATTTATGTCAATCGATAAAATTATTTAATAACTATTACTTGCCTTAACTACTATATCAACAAAAACTTTAAAATAAAAATATCTGTATACAAATTAAAATAATTACCAAATTTCTATTCATTTTATATCTTATTAATTAATAATTTCTACCACAAAAATCATTATTATAGCTAATAAATATAAAAATGTTATTTGTATAACTTTAATTTATTTTCAATTAACAGTTATAATTTATAAATACTGACCCTGTGTTTTAAGATTCGTATTTTTTGTTGATTTAGTTCCATAACCTGAGAATCTGAAATTCAAAATATTCTGTTTTAAATCCATATTTACTATGTAAATATCGTTATAATAAATAGTAAACATAACCAAGACTTACCTTGGCTGAAACTCAGAAGGGTTATTAGGATCATCATTGACAAACGAGCTATTTAACATAAAATAAATAAAACAATGAAATAAATAAGTGTTTTATTGATATATATTTTTAACGTAGGTAATGATATTTAAATTAACAGCAAATTAAATAATAAAATAAAATACGATATTTTCTAAATTCTTATAAAACTATTTTAAACCCGTTTTTCCCATAGATAGACATATTATTAAGAATTGGCGATAAGTTATTAAGTTTTTGTTTAAAGTTAAATTAAGTTTTATTACACAACGAATAACTTTTATTTTTGATACACTTTTCTAAATATTCCACATTACAAAAGTGTATCAAATATTTTTTTTTTTAGTAATAAATTCTAACATAATTCATTATCTAAAAGTAAAAATTGTATAGAACATTGAACCATAATGTTGTCAAAAGTCATGAACTAAAATTTGAATGAAAACTCTGAATCGACGGTATTTTTACGATCCAATATACTGTATGTATACCAGTGATCTCAAACTCAAATTATCAACAGGCCATATACGTCAAAAATAAGAGGGAAAAATACTTTTTTTTACTCATTTTAATACTAAATGTAAAATAAAAAAATTCAAAGTCAAAATTTTAAAAGAAATAAATATTCATTGCGGGTCGAATGTGGCCCGCGAGACGCTGATGTATACTATACATATTTAAATATATAATATATACATATTATGTATTATATTGAGTAGGTATACGGCCTACCATATTATTATATTGCTAATTACAGGGCATCAAAACGTTTTTATAACGTTACGAGTAAAACGTATAACGTTAAACTATTCAAAAAACGATTGGAACCGATTACAAGTAACATATTGGTAAACGATAAACGATTAAAAACAGATAACGAAACAGAAACAAAAAACGATCTTAAAATTATTAACAAAACAAAAACAAAAAACGATTAAAATTAATAACGAATAACGTAACGATAATAAACGATTAACGATTGAAACACAAAAGAAAATGTTAGGGAAAAAACGTAAAACGCTAAATTGTTCAAAACGTTTTAATTGTTAATGACGGTGAACGAAAAATGTTATAAACCTTTAAATTTGTAAAACGTTTAAACGCATAATTTATTATAAGTTATAACTTATAAATACTTATAACGTTCAAAACTTAAATGTCCTATAAGTTATAACAGTAAACAATAAATATTTTTTTGATTTAAGACATGTTGCTAGACACGTTTTATCTATTGACAAATTATTAATTGATAACATATATAATTATAGATAATTTCACGTTATACATTTTTCAAACTCTCCGTTACTATGATAATTTTAATAACATATACATGTACTATGTATTTATAGGCAATGTTTATATTTTAATCATGTTTACCATCATTTATTTTACTTCTACTGAAAATATCAAAAAAAATGTCATTAAATATAGCGATGTCTGTTTGTATACCAATAGAGAATAGCCGTTTAAGTGTTTTACTTTGAGTTATAAATTATTTCAACATTCATAATTTTCATAAATATAAAAATAACTCAAATACCATAAAATATTTCAAAACAAAAATAGTTAAATCCAATTTCATTATTGAGATAATTAATTAATATGATATTATACATGGGTTTGTGACGTACCTACTATTGTTATATTTGTATTAAATAATAACAACCGTGTATACTGTATATAATATAGATGTCTATATATAAATATATATATCGAGTGAACCTTTTGCTACTTATCCCGGAAACGTTTCAAAGCAATCTAACTACTTAATGCTTTGATCATCAACATAATTTATATTCTTAATTTATTGTCTTTAAATAATTCTTCTAAATAGTAGTAAAATTACTGGATATAGAATAATGTAGATATATAAATAATATATTATTTGACTTGTATATTTCACTACAAAAATATTTTGCACCTTATGAATTATTATATTATTAGAAAATAACCAGGACCTTCTATTAAAATGCCTAATTGATTGATGCGATTTGTTAGGGGTGATAACACCGGTTGCAAATAGTATGAAAAAAAAAATGAAAATTGTACGTCTAAACTGTCTAAACTCTAAAGGATGTAAACAATGTTCAAAATGTAATGTTCAGCTATGTGTATTGTGTAACGTGCTCTGCTTCATATCATAAGGTATATAATTTATTTAATTGCTCTAATATTTAATTTTAATATTCTATTAATCTATTTATAAAGATAAATTTTATTTTTAAATAATCTAATAATAAGTGAACAAAAATAAAAGTTTTAATTTCAACAATGTATTTTAATACAAACAATAATTATTATAATAGCCGATTGTACCCACATAATGGGACACCCTTAATCTCAGACTTGTCGAAAAATGTTGTTTTGTTTGGTTTTTTTAAATATAAATGTATGAACGTAATATTTATTACAAAAAAAATTTATAATTTTCAGGGCGCTGGTATTTGATAATGATTGTGGCCTAATGCTAAAATTCTAACAACTTCATAAAACTACTGCAACCGCATGCTTACAATTTTTCACCACATACAATGGGATCGAGATAAGGCCATTTTAAATAACATTTTTTTTTTTTTTAAGCAACAAAATATGGCATCCCTGAAATACTCACGTCGAGTCGGCGGTGTCGTCGGTTGAGTCATCTAACAAATCTGTAGTGTACTTGACGCGACTGCTGCCATCATCACCATCGGACGGAGACGCTCGGACGACCGTGGTCAGCAACAGGTAGCCGACGGCCAGCCGCTGTAAGAGCTGTCCGTAGTTGACGGTCATTGCGTTAGGTTAACTGCAAATACTTTTGGCGACGATCGTTTCGATGTAAATTTGCGTTCAAATGACAGTGATAAATATATTATAATCGTATTAAATGTCGATGTCTGTTATAAAATAAAAACAATAATACGTCTATGTGGACGCAAAGAAGAAACGACACTGATCTGAGACCACGTTGTCGGGGTGTAATATATACGTCATAGGACTATCAATTTTATAATATTTTAATATTATAATTGTGTCAAAAGTATACATTTTATCATGAATATTTGTCCGTATCGACAGACGCCTTTGTGGGGGAAAAACCCCAATGACACTTGGGAGTGGCGACCGTTTATGTTGCGATATTTAATGTTATAACGTTATTGAGGTTCTTCGATGATTGGTCAGTACATCCATTTTTTTTTTTTTTTTGCTCAAAGTTCTTATAATTTATTTTTTATTTTTTTTTTTATTATTATTATCCGATACACCGAACGTAGGAAAGTCCGTATGCGTGGGTTTTTCGCGAATCGAAAGCGATAAGGCTATTGTCAGTATACAGTGACCGTGAACTAGTTAAAAAATTATGTATAATATAACATATCATGTTAAATTATTACGCCGTTTTTACGAGCATCTAGACGGATATTCGACATCCGGAGACACAACGGCCATGATTAACGCGCCAAAGAGTTAATAATTATAAACAGTATAAACGATTACGTGGTACAAAGTACAACTGCGATAACCGCATTCGACAATTAATACTACCTATGTAATGCGCACCTATGTGTATATCATGTTGTTTTGATACGAGATCATTTGTATTCAAATAAAAGTCGCACGTGGTGCGGCAATCACAACATTTAGATGATTCGAAGCAAAAGTAATATATTTTTAATGGTCCTTGACCCATACGCATTAAGCAGATATTATTACTATTAAAGTCACAAATGTGGCACTTATTATGGTTATTATTTTATTAGACACCATTCTGAAAAAAGCCTCTCAAATAATATTCTTGTTGACGACTGTTTTTTTTTTTTTTTAATTAGGTGTTATGTTTATAGATAGGTATGTCATATCATATTTTTTTATAGTTATTAACGATAAGTTTTTATCAACCTTATTTTCAATCTTTAAAATTATTATACTTATTTAGTTATACATATACCACTGTCTAGGAGAGTTATACTCGTATTTCACAGGTTCTTAAAATTGTGAAATCAATTTCGAAAGATGATTAAGAGGACGCCATACACTCATTATTTATGGAGTTTGATATAAACAATTTTAATAAAATTTTAAAACTTAAATATAATAATTCAAAATATTTTAAAAGTGGTCTCCCAATATTTACCTATACAAACAGTGGTTATTCAG
Organism: Aphis craccivora; assembly: GCA_009835225.1. Classification (NCBI taxonomy): domain Eukaryota; kingdom Metazoa; phylum Arthropoda; class Insecta; order Hemiptera; family Aphididae; genus Aphis; species Aphis craccivora. The sequence goes on from VUJU01001884.1 coordinate 43,570, forward strand.
TTATTGTGTAATTGCAGCAAGGTTATAATATTATATAAAAAAAAGTTTTGGCGAGGAACAAACTTACGAGTAGGTATAATATTTATACAAATGTTCACAGTACCTACATATTATAGAAAAACATTTTGTCAATGTCATAGTATTTTTATTTAATTTATTTATTCGTTTTGTTTTGTAATTATTATTTTTTTTATCGATACCCGCTAGTTTGTAATAAAAGAAAAAATGCAGAATCCTTGTAAATGAAAGAGTTGGATTGTCTTTAAAACATAAAATTAACGCCAAGACATATGATAATTAAATTATTTGTATTGAGAAAATTTTGTGAAGCTACTAAGAATGCTGTAAAATCATTTTTGAGATAGAGATAAATAAACGAAAAAATACATTTAAATAAATTTTTTTCAAGTACATCTTTAAGATCTTTATATCTTTCATAGATAAATTTTTAGTTAAGTAACGTCCTTTTAAGCGGCATTATGACTAAAAAAATAAATATGTGAATTGTGCATTGTGCGCAACATGACCAGAAATATAGAAAACGTTACCATCATCGTGTGAAAGGACTATACCAAGATTTTGGTAACGGCGACGGCTGCGTTGAGCACTGCTAAAGGCAGGTTTCCACTACATACGAGTACGTGTACGTGCATAGAAAATTCTTTTCTGTGATTGGTTGGTATACATAGTAAGCTTTTGGTATACCAGAAAGTTTATACGTTTCAACCAATCACAGAAAAGTATTTTTATGCACGTATATAGTGGAAACCCACCTTAAATCGTTTGAAGTCGATATTCGGTACCGGTACCAATGGCTTATGCATTACCTACCTTCCCTTGTGTAATAATTTACTGACGGACAAAGGTCGTTGACGGCAACAACAACTCATCTTTCGAAATAGTCTGTATGTACCTACTATAATTAGAAAATAATAAATATATGAGCCAAACCTCGCTGACTGCATCAGGTTGACGACGTCGTTACGAGACATTTTTGATCAAGAATCCAACTCACAAAGTCACAACAGAGTAAAAGGCCCACAACAACGAATCGTTTAATAATAATCACCGATGGCGTATATACCATAACCATTAACCTATAAGATGTGATTTTTATGCGCGTACACGTACCTGTCCGTATGTAGTGGAAACCCGCCTTTATGTTGCTCTCAAACGGTATAACCGTAATATTTACGATTGGTCATTCTTAAAGGAAAACGGTGGTGGTCACGACGACTATTTTTCCGTTAAAAATTATTATTACTATCATCATTATAGTTGTATTGTACATGATCGGCTCGCAAGTGGAAAATCGTGAACATGTTTGTCGTCACTAAGTCAATCTGAGAAAAGCTCTGTCGTTGATGGTGTCCGCCGTGTCCTTTGATTCTAGATTAAATCTTTTTTGTGTCACCGTAACGTGCTTGTGTACCCATTTGTCAATGCGACGACATCCTTGCAAAATGTATCTCTAAAATTTAATGTCTTTAATTTCAAGTCCTATCTCACCAATATACGCATATACCCATCTACCTAGTTTTAAAAAACTTCCGAGGGTAGAGCGACCAGGCTTACGATATTACCTTACGCTTTTCGTATTATCACTATTCACTTGTCTGACAACTCATTGTATAGGTAAATAAAAGTGAGCAATCTTGTGTTGAGTGTTAAATATAAAATAATAGTAACTATAACATAATGTGACCTCTGTATATAGGCACCACTAAACATTTTGGAGGAACGGGGGAGGTTCTGGTTTAAGAAAAATTAAAATTTTCCCTGGGAATCAATGGAATCAAAAAAATACAATTTTTTATTACAATATATAGCATCGCCTTAACTCTAGGTTATGTGTACACAAACTTTTTAAGTATATTTATATACTACTTACTATTATTATTTAAATGTATAAACAAATACATTTTACATTAGCGGAGTCCTAAAAATTTATTTCGTAATTATAATTTATTACAAACTACAAAATTAACATAATTATTATACCTATAGTTTGACGTTGAAGAAAATACAACTTTAAAATTAATAATTGCCTAACTTGATAATATGTTAATAATATTTCAATATGATGTAATATAATATTATTATAATTGATTATTATTTTACGATTTTCCGAATACTCTAATATAGTAATATAGGGTAAAATTGTATTAAGGTCATAGTAATTAATATCAAACAGATGAGAGCAGTAGATAAGTGGTATTAGCCATGATATTAAGTTGGTAAGTATTTTATGAGTACACAAATTTCTAAAAATTTAGCTATGTTCGTGAACATCGACCTTACATAAATATAATTCTCAAGTCATAATATAAAGATTAACAAATTAAAGAGAATATTGTAATCCGGTATTCAATCAAATATCGTATTATATATATAATATAATATAATATAATGGAGTTAATGATCCTTTGAAATCGGGTCGTATAAACTATTTAAATTCCAATACGCCATGATTTTATTGTAAGTACTATTGACGAAATTGAAATGTATAATTAATACGAATTTTAAATTTTGCTAAAAGAGAAAAATGGATTATAGATTGTATAATTATGCAAAAAGGATTTCATTTTTAAAGATTTTTTTTTATATTTGTTCAATAATTTCCTTAAAAATAAAAAAAAATTCAAGTTTTACAAAAATATGTTAATATAATAGAAATAAGGGAGGTTTATCAATTGCGCTTAAAAGTACCTTTTCATATTCCAATTGCGCTCTATACATTTTACATCACCTAGGAAAACTTATTAGTTAGTTACTAACCGAATTTTTAAATACTTAAGTAAAAATTAAAACTTAAAACTAAAATAAAATAATATTAATAATAAGAGAATATGTGATTAAATCATAAAGACTTAAAGTAGTAAGATTTTGAGTTGAATTCATTTGGTTACCACGAGGTAGGTATAATAATAACATGCTGATTTAAAAATATAATATAATACAAATTAATTAATAGGTACACTAACCGGCCACACTTTGATCGTCAGTTATTCAAAATTAAATCATAATTATAAATATAATAAAAAATATATATAAACACATGAATATTTTTTGGAAGTATTAATAAGTACATAATAATACTATAATTTGCATAATATAAAATTATATAATATATTAAAACCAGTCACTTTAGCCAGTAATCAGTTAATCAATAAATATCAGGTAAGTGTGAATACAAGCGATCACAAAATATAAAGAGC
>VUJU01001885.1:0-35722 GCA_009835225.1 Aphis craccivora
AAATTGGAGCATTATTTCGACTAGTTATGCTGTACACAGACACAAAAAAAAAAAACACACAGCATTGTAAAATCAACACATTCTTCACTTCGTACAGAATCTAATATTTAAAATATATTTACTTTTTAAAAGAAATAAAGTTGAAAATCTAAATAAAATAAGCATTTCTAATAGTATATTCGTGGATGTAATTTCACTAAATTTCAGCAGACGCAAAGCTTTCATATAGTCATATAGGTTTATGAGGTTCAAATGGTTCAATAAGCAAAAAGATCAATTTAGTTATACCTATTCAAAGCCGCTCGCTTCGCTCGGAGCTTGGACCCTTCATCTATTTTTATTCAACGCAAACAAATATAAAAACTAACCCTAACTAAGTATACTAATTTTATACAAAAACTCATCGTAATCTATACATTTTAAGTATTTTTAAATGCATATATTTAAAAATACAATATTTTTATTAGTGATGGGTTAAACTATTCGAATTTTCAATCGAACTATCAAGCATATTTTACTGTTCGTACCTTCGAAAATCAAACTTAAAAATATTTGTCGAACCAAACTTTCTGATAACGATAGTTCGAAGACCAAATATTTGTACAATTCTTCAAAAGTTATTGATAAAAATTGATAATGACTGTTTAGGAATAATTAGACTATTAGAGGTCGCGTGCCTATATTATTTGTTATTTTTGTTTTTATCATATATCTTGTAACAGGAAAACTTTATTTTAGGTAAACTAAACAGAGACTTAGTTAAGGATCAGTAGAAAATTGATATTTCTACATTCTACATAATAACCTAGAATTATTAATTGAGAATTATACTTTCATAGAATTTATATTTTGAGTTTAGTGTTTCAGCAGATGCAAACGCACATCTTAACACCTAGGAGGTGCAACTGTGCAATTAGTGCTTAGTGCACTGTCGTGCATTCCAGTCATTACGCCACTGAGTTAATTTATATTTAATACATTTTAGTTATGAATGTAAATAATATGTATATTAATTAGTTTAAGAAGATGCTAAGGATTAAGTGCTTTTATATAAACATAACAAATCTTACCTCAGAATCCCCAAAAAATGTCGAATTTGGTGTAAACGAAAAATAATGATAATTTATTAAACAACATTTGACATTCGTGCATAATATTTTACCGTTATGCAGTATCTATAGTCTGTAATAACTAATAGTGAAATCGTAATGTAACCAAACGAATGCCAAGTAAGAAGTAATTAATAGTTAACACCTACCTAATAAGCAATTTACAGAAAATTTAAAATCTAATTTGAATTATATGTATTTAATATTTTTAACACCTATTTTCTAGGTTAAGAATTTAAGATGGTAAGCTAAATTTAAAAATGTTGCTAACTAGTGAACTACATAAAACTTTTTTAAGAAATTATGATTTTGAAGTAATACTTTCTGCTACAATTGAGTATAATAATTATTCATCTCAACCGACCCAACCGCCTAACAGAACCAATTCAAGTTAGTCAAGAATTTAATATTAGATCTACTTTTTGACATTTTTTTTTTAAAAACTGAAATAAAATTATTCAAAATTAGAAATAATTTAATAATATATGGTTAAAATTAGGGTGATTGATTTATACCTACAAAAATAAAAAGGGAATTATTAGTGAACAAGTCAATTGTAAACAACCTTTGAGAAGAACTCAAATCTAAAAGTTAACAGAAAGCATAATATTATTTAAATTGACTAAATTTTGTTGTTACATAAGGTCTGTCGAACGGTAGGTAACTTACTAACTTAGCAACCTAAAAAAAAGATTAAAATATACATTTACTATAATATTATGTAATCTATTCAACGTTAACCTAATTAGATACTACCTACCTACTTATAGAGATATAAATTAGATAGCTACTAAAACAACAATGCAACACAGGTTACAGCTAACAAATTATGCCAATTATGGAATAAACCCACCTTCCCACTTTGGTGACTCGGTAACTGGTAAATAAGTACTAAACTACTAAATAGTAAAAATATTATAAAAATTAAATATCCAGAAAGAATTAGGTACCTACATGATTTAGTTCCTCATCACTCTCCATACTTATGTAGAGAATAGAGCTGATACCTATCTTCTCTAATCTCTACATCGTGATCACGATTTAAGATAGATTCTATCTTAAACAGTTAAAAGTTAAAACTGCGGGTTTCAAATCAAAATGTTCATATCACAATATCACAGTAGTTGAAATTCATAATAATATGGTTTTCATGTTTTATAACTTTAAACTTTGAAGAGGTCGATAATTTATGTACGGACTGTACGGTTATATAAACTCTAAAATATTAGATACCTAGGTGTTTAATCGTAAATATTCGCAACAATCTCGATCACGAATTAAAATAAATTTATTTTAATTATTATTAATTCGTAATCTCGACATTCGACGTCGTTCATTTGCTGTAACCGCGTTTATTGTTTTAACCGAGTAGCTAACACATGACGTTACTATCTTTGATAACAGCGATAAATGATAATGAATAATAATAATTATTGATATGATGACCGATGGATATACATTATAGTACATTAATACATTACTATTTACTACACTAGTCAATACTCAATAGAATATTCGATCCATATTCAGTTAATTAGTTTCATCATGGTACTAGAGTTGTAATTACATTATTCACTTACTAAGTAGTCTCGCCGGTCTTGTTGGCTCGGCTTCAAAAAGTTCTAATTCCGTGAGTATATGATTTATATAATAATATGGTTTTTATACAATTAATAAATGCTTTTATTTTTTATTCATATTTTTATTATATAGGTGACTTGGTGTTGAGACGATGCCCAACAGTGGCACTGCATCTGCTGATTCACTGCCTAATGTGGCTGCTCATCTACCTTCAATATTTATGTCCCTGCGCACTAAACTTCCGTCTCATGTACTAGCCATTCGACCCTGGTCATTGAGTGCATCAATAATACCAACCTTATTAGGCTGCACCATAGCTCAGAAATTAAATTCCAACATAGAATTTAGTTTTCTGACATTGCTGTTGACTCTACTTACGGTTGCTTTGGTTCATGGAGCTGGAAATGTGGTGAATACTTACTATGATTATGTCCGTGGAATTGATGGCCGGAATAGCGATGACCGAACACTAGTAGATAGAATTTTGTCTGAGAATGAAGTTGAAAGGTTAGGTGCTATATTATACTTTCTGAGCTTTGTTACGTTCTTTTGGCTTGCAATTATATCTCAAGCAAAAATGGGTCATCTAGCTGCTGCCTATTTATGGGGTTTGAGCATTTCATTTTTATATACAGGTGGGTTTGGTTTCAAATATATTGCTCTTGGTGACTTAATATTTTTAATACTGTTTGGACCTGCATCAGTTTTATTTGCTTATTTATCTCATACTGGTCAACTTAACTTGGAACCAATATATTATGCTATACCGTTAGCATTAAACACTGAAGCTATATTACATAGTAATAACACAAGAGATTTAGAAAGTGACAGAAAAGCTGGAATTGTTACATTGGCAATATTAATAGGCCGAACAGCTTCAATAATTTTTTATGGATTTCTTCTATTTACTCCGTATATTATGTTTGTTGTTTTATCAGTGAGATGTTCTAAATGGTTTTTATTGCCATTAATTACAATGAGCTATGCTTTTAAAATAGAAAGAGAGTTTAGAGATGGTATAAATATTCAGTCTGTACCTAAACGAACTGCTAATTTAAATTGTATTTTTGGAATTTTATATATATTGGCTGTAATGGCAGCTGATAAATCAAATTTGCCATTTAATATTAATTGAGATATTAATATTTAAAAGTTATGGCTATTAGTATCGAATGTTCTTACAGTAGGTTGCGATGGTCCTAACAACGTTCCTTAGGGTGTATTATAGTTATTACTTATTATGCATCGAGAACATTATTCTGAATTTTTTTTTTTTTAATTGTAACAGTTTTATATTTTTTTTTATTTATAAGTAATAAATGAATGTATTAAAAATGAATGTTTAAAGAAATGTTAAAGCTACACATACATTTGATGTAGTTCTTAAGAACCTTTACAAAAATATCTAGCTCATTTTGCTAAAATGTACTGAATATTCTATTTTTAATTACAATTTTTGTTACTTTGCTTAATAGAAATCTATTGTACAAACACACCTAAGTTATAACATTAGAATACTGGTTATTATTATTATTTTATATATATATATATATATATAATATATATGTGTAATACCTTAAATATGTAAAATTTAAGTATCACAAATTGTTGTTTTTTTTTTTCAACAATAAATATTATATAATCATTGTGATAAATCATGATATATTATAGAGTTCAATGTTATCATTGATTTATTATTATAGTACGTGATCTTTTATTTAATTTTAGCAAAATTATTTTTATCTCCCTTTACTAATATATAATATTTATATTAATTTATATACATATACACTAAACACTAAACATTAAATAGTAACAGTTTAATGTAATTTGGTAATAAAACAAAATTATATTTATTATTATACTGAATACAGTCATAAAGTACTTATTGCTTAAGATTCTTACGCAAATCGGCTGTTTTAGTGTAGTATAAACAATTAATGACCCCATAATATAATATATGTATAATTATTATTTATGTATATAAATTACAATATCGTGTAATTAATATGATTTATTGATATAATATATAAAATGCTTTACATTTTACTATTTTTAAATTTAAGAATAAAATTCAAGTATTTAAAAAAAAATTATAATCAAAAGTCTTCCTTGAATTAAAATAAAATGTATAATGATGTTGTATAATATTAGTATAATATACTGAATTTTAAATTTTGTAAATAATTAATCAACAGAACAATCAATTCATTGATATATTATGATAATTTATAATATTGGATTTCTTTAATTATTATTATTAATTTTATTTTTGACCAAAGTAATCTGTTAATAAATAGATTTAAAATTGGCCATAGAATATTAATTTAATAAATTTTAAATACAAACTTAAAAATATGTTAAAAATTATTTTAAGTTTATTCATTTATTCAACTTATGTAATTGTTAATATCAAAAGAACCAAATTGTGCAAGCATAATATGTAGTACTTAAGAAATAAATATTTATTGTTAGGTGATTCATAATAATATGTTGTTATTAATATTAAGATAGTATGATGTATTATTTGTCAGAAAATATTAAATATGTAACAAACGCTTACACTTTACTGCATTTCATTTAAATATATAATGTGTAGTCAAAAATTTTAAATATTTTTTTAAGGTTAAGATCTGTAAAATTATTTTACTAGCTTTTACAAAATTCAAAATGATTATTGATTCAGATAATTCTACTAAATATGATGGTCCTTATAAAATAAATTTAAAAAAATATATTCTCTTTATAATTATTATCTGATATATATCAAGAAAAAGTGTTGACTTGTATAAACACTGTATTAATACTATAATATCTACCTCACAAATATTGTTCATCACTGATTGGTGGATATATTGAGTTATCAGTATATAGGTGATATATATTTTACCTAAGATATTCATTATTTTAAAAACTTAATTGTTTTGAAAATTTTTCTTACATAACTTAAAGTTTTTAAATAACAATATTAGGTTCTGATAAGAGCGATGAATATATTATTTAAACAAATAACCACAGAAACTTTTTCACTAAGAATTGAAATTATATTTTTCTATATTATATGGTATAATTTTTAAGATATTTTGACTGAGTTATTTATTTACTGTTTTAGTTTTTTTCTAAATGCTAATTAAGAATTAATTAAATTTTTCTATTGAATAAAAATGTATTGCAAAGCTCTTCATAAGTTTTAATTTTTTAACTAAAAAATATTGAAATTCTAGTCACATTATTTTTTTTATAAACATTTAAATTTTGAATTTTGTCAAAATTGATGAAAATCTCAAAAATAAAAATTATTTTGTAATTAAATATACATATAAATGTTATATGTACCTATATATTGTATTATATCTACTTAAGATTTTAAAATGTAATTAAAGATTAATGCTTAATAGTAAGTTTTTCAACTTAAATAAAAAAATTAAATTACCAGAAAGTCAAGTTATTTTTTTATGAACATTTTATTAGAACTTCAAATTAAAAAACCACCCATATGGCCATATTGTAATAGCTATTTATAGACCTGCCAAATTTTCAATTTTTTTTTTTTATAAATATCGATAAAAAATTATTTACTACCACAAAATTCTCGAAAATTTAATACAAGATTTCTCATAAGTGTGTATACCGGAACCACATAAAATTAAAAAACAAATTTCTTCTATAGAAATTTTAAATTCAAATTCTAACGGAAATATTTATTTTAATAACGATGTTAATTAATTTGTTATAATTTAAAAACATTAAATTTTGAGTTTTATTGTAGAAATATATATTATTATCATAATAATTTAATAATAGAATATAATAAATACAATATTTTGGGGAAAAATATGACAACCAACCGTAATATTAAATAGGTATACCTAACTTAAATAGCTGTGTATCAAAAAACATTTAATGAAATTAATGAAATATACCTATAAAGTATAAGTAATATTAGCTAACAAACCGTATCTGTTCAGAATCGTTTTTCATACCTACTTATATAGTAGTAGTGATATATCATTGAATTCAAATATCATGATCCAAATAATATGGATTTTAAAATCCAAAATACTGCAATAGTGACCCACTCAACACCTAATATATAGTGAAGCGGTACCATTGATTATCATTTATCAGTGTTGACTAAAAAACTTTAAAATAAAATTAACGTTAAGTACTCGACTCACAAGCCCGGATTAAGGAAGAATGGCCCCGGGCCCACAATGGATATTCAACAATAGTGGACCCCTGGCGAATAGTACATTATAATAAGTCTATAATAATAAAAAAATGTTTAAAAATGAAACTGGATACACATAGCACTTTTATGGAATGACATTTTAGAAAGATCCAACAAGACCTCAATATGGTAATTGCAAAACATAAATTGTGATCCTTTAAAAGCTCTTAATTTACTTATATCATTAAAGCATTTTATGTACCTACCAACCTATCAAATTTGTGGAAATGCAGTACGCCAGTAGCAGGGGCGGATCTAGAATTATTTTATGGGGGGGGGGGTGCTACAAATACTATTTGAATACGATAAATTCACCAAACAAGTTAAATTGGAACATTTCTACTTTACTTGTCAATTGTCATGGTACCAAAATTTGATATTGAATATTTAAAAACAATACAAATCATTATATTAGAAAAATAAATTTCATTTCTTCATTTCAGATTAATTAAATCATTTACTATAACCTATATTTGTTTTAACCTATTTTAAAACATAACAACATGGGTTAACTATGACATAATAATATTATGTTCATGGTGATAACTGATAACCGTCACACGAACGTCGAACGCATATTTATTATCTATTAACCATCTAAATAAAAAATGATTTCATTTTTAGGGGCCCCTAAAATTGTTTCATGTTTGGCTCCGGGCGCAAAATTATCCTAATTCGGACTTGTCGTCGCATTAAATATTTTTATTTAAATTACATTCGAGTTACCCAACATTATTTTTATCATGTTACGTTACTTTTTTATTATTTTAGACTGGATCACTTACGAATTATAATTAATTTGAATTCAAATTAATTTTTGAATTTGAACTCTTTTATTTTCCACCAAAAACATACATTTCAAAGATCTTTAACAATATTGTTAATTATTATCTAAAACTTACAGATTCGTTAATAAATTTTGAATATTCTGTTTCTAGGTTTTGACGTTTTGTCATTCATAACTCAATAAATAATATGTTACACCATGTTATTCACTACGCTTAAAAATTAATTTTGTTACCTACAAGTACCAACGTTAATTTAAATTAAATGTAATAAAATTACGACAGCGTTACCTACTGGAAAAGTAATTTAGTTACAGTAATTTGTAATTAGCGTTACGTTACTACTTGCAGGGTAGTAATATTATAATATACACTGTTGATTGATTATAGAGTAAATTACCAATATACTACCTATACAATCAATAGCGATACCTACTTGCCTACCTTTTCTGTTTATTTTTTCCAACTATTATGAAAAAATAAAAATACAATAAATTTTTGATTTTGACCTATTTAAATTTTTTTTTTTTTTTTGAAAAGCATTTGAATAATATTATTCTTATTTAAAATTTTTTTCAACACTAATAATAAACATAATATGAATCTATTCATTTTTGCAAAATTTGTTTTTATATTGTCGAATTGACAATGCAATCACGTATCTATAGGTAATTTAGTTTTATAGGTATAATATTGTTAATATTAGGTATATGTGTTATTTTTGACTCATTTATCCACCCGAGGCCCCATGTCCATTACAATGGACAATTATTATACAACTACTTTAACGCCAAAGCTTAATTTTATAATTTAATTTTGGTATTTTTACAAACCTGTTATCTATTACAAATTACAGTAGATTTTTTTCTCTTATCTCCACTAAAGGCCGCCAATTTTGTTTATATTATAATTCTGTCAATATAGGTAATCTCGGTAACTAGTAATAATTTTGGAGGGTAAACAATAAACATGTGTTTACAAAAGTTCATTGAAATAGACATTGGGCTTGTGGTACTAAAAAATTTAAAAAGTGTTAGAGCTCAGGAGGCAGTTTTATAAATCCATTATTATAATTTCTAAGCAATTTCACACTTTTCTACCTAAAACAATACCAATGATTTAATATAGATAGGCAAATATTCATATTGTAGCTTAACTGTATGACTTTATTCAGTAGGTAGATGTGGTAGTACTGCAGTAGTGATAGTACTACACATTCAGGGTAAGATCCTTATTATTGTCGCCAATATAAATATGACGATTATGTATGCTTTGCTGGCTTTCTGTGGTTGTAGGTGAATAATTTTTACATATTTTTTTATTAGTTTTTGATACAGCTTCGACAGCGTATCATAGCCTTCGCTTGGGATTAACAATAAATTCGTGTCTCGGGTTTCAATATTTACTGTCAATTTGTTTTCAATGTCATTCAATTTATTTTGATAGTCGCGATATCATCATATATTGATGATAATATTTCCATATCATCTATGTTACTCTTGGGTGCATACGTTTTAAAAAAAAAAATAATTATAGTTATAATAATTTTATACTTTCTAAACTTAGTTTACTTACTAATGTCTGCTTTTTTTTTTTTATAACTGTATCCGTACGTTATGTTTATCAAAAATGAAAAACAAATAACAATTTTAACAAAAACCGTTTTTATGTTAGATTTTTTTGGTTTTTCGTAAAAATCTTCAATCTGATAAAATAATTCCTACGTAACAATATTATTTCTAGTTACAAATTAATCAAAAACCATTTTAATATTTACTTACGTTAATTTTTTTGTTATTTTATACATTATTTTCTTCTTTTAATTATGAATAAATATATTTTGTTTTATATGAAAAAAATTAATTATTATAAAAATATTTTTATTTACTATACTACTACTTATATATAGTTTAAATTAAATAAATTGTTTAAAAAAACGCATCTAATTATTATTTTAATTATAATTAATAAGATGTATCATACTATCATGTATGCAGCTCACAAAAATTTCTTCTCGCTTAATGTGGCCCAGTCTTTCCGAAAAATTGGACAGCCCCACTGTAGCTTAGACGATTTAATTAAAACAAAGCCAAATAGGATACTATCCAGTATCCTATATAGATAGGTATCAATATTTGCATGGGCGTAGGTAAGGGGGGTGTTTTGGGTGTTCAAACACCCCCCGAAATTAAAAATAAAAAAAATTTAAAATATATAATATTGTGAATTAAATTCAATGTACCTATATCTAGACCTAAACCCCCTCCGAAAATATTTCCTATCTACGCCCATGAATATTTGTGCTCTTTTCTTATGCCAATCGTATCTTATTTAGACATTTTGATGTACCACTGTTCAGCGTTCATTAAAATTATTATACAGATGATCGAGTGTTTGTACGGACGTAAATTGATCTGTTCTCATGGTATTTTTTTTACGTCCTATGTGTGCTTAAATCTAATAATTTACTGTATTGGCTTTCAATAAAAATATGTTTTTGTCATATTTTAATATGTTATTTCTGTAATCAAATTATAATATTGTAAACATACTCAACCGCACATCAGGGTTTGCACTAAGAACATTTTAGAACTGCACAAGTAGGTACCTGAACTTAGCTTGTATACACATTTTGGTAAGAGAGAATACCATCCCTCCCCCCAAAAAAACAAAACTAAACTATCCATAGCTAATGTACCGTTTTCAAATTTTACAACATGAGTATCAAGATAAATATACCTATATAGTTAAATTTGCACTACAACGTAATCTATAGCTTCAGAACAAATTATTCACCTATAAGTATCATTATATTTCAAACTAATCTCAAAAATATCTTAATTGGAAAATCGAGTATAAATAATATAAAAGTAGCCGGAATTTCAAACGACAAATTTAACAATTAAAAAAGTCTAACAAATATCTTGTTATAAACTGGTATCAATCCACATTGGTTCATGGTTGTATCAAAATATTGTGAATAATAACTTAAATACAAATTGTTTTAGTAGGTATAATATTATAAGTATATTAGTTATTTTTTAAAATGCTAAAATAGGTACCTAGCTGTAAGTACTGTACAATTAGCGTTTTAGAATTGAACATTTTATTTTAGAACTGCACAATTTGTGTTGTACTGCACGACTAGTGCACGTTAGCGTAAACCCTGCCGCACATAATCGCAGTAACAGGGATAAGTAGTAGGCAATGCGGCTTATAACGGTGAACCATAATATGAACATCACACTTACAATGGTTTAATAAAACAATTAATAAATTCGAAATAGTTGAATAGTTCATGTGAGAATATGAGCTCACACTAGTTCAAAAATTGCCTATCAAATACTCCTTAAAAACGTCTCATCAGTTACCGCTTAAAAATGAATAAAATATGTTTGTATGGAATGCGTTATAATAATTGCTTAATGTCTTTTGTAGCATTTGACGTTTTCGTTTAAAACTGTTGAGGTTAATCAATAGATTACGTACAAAGAAAGTTCTTTAGATTCATTAATATTTTTAGTTTTTATTGAATGATTAAAATACGATATATTATTACTTGTATATTTATAGTTATAATATTACATAACCTAATTATTTAATTAAGAAGTTATACCTAATAAACATTTAGGTAATAACAATAGATTATTTTTAAACAAGTCATATCAAATTGTGTTCTTTCGTGGCTCGATGATACTTTATAATTGATTAATTAAAGAAGGGTAGTGTAGAATATAAAAATATTCAAATATGAATATCAGAGTGCTTATGATGTTGGATTTTTAGAATATTGATAGAAAATAGGATTATGAAGACGTGATTTCGTTGAACTTATAAGTTCTGTTCCAATAAATAATCAGTAAGGGCCAGGACTCTGGGAGGATAATTGTTTTTAAAATATTTTTAGTTATTAGTTATTTTACTATCTACAATCGCAAATATTAATCAAAATTAAAAGACGATAATATTCACAATATTATTTCCTTTATGATCGCTGCAATACAATATTATTTACAAGTTAATGGTTGTGAATTGTCCCATGATTCCTGCATAAGAGTCCTATATCAATGATGTATTAGATAAATTATAATTTATCAGCTATTACTTATATGTTTTTTTTTAAATAAAATATTAATAGTTAATTTAAAGTACCTATATAATTTATACAATACATATACTATATACTCGTAAGATATAACACTTTTATTACATGTACCTATTAACACTTTAAGTTTAAGTACCTATAAATGTATATCTTTATCTTAGTCAATGGGTCGACCGCTATATAAGTTTGAGATAATCTTGACTTTCTTTCGTCTTTTCTTGAATTTTTTTCAGAAAACAAATTTAAATTTAAAAGTAATAATTTGTAATGAAATATAGGTATTAAAATAGTAAATATGTTTTGTGTAAAACTACGAAATTAAACGTTATTATTATTTATTACTTATTAAATAATATTCTACACAAAAAAGTGTAAAACATATATGTATCCATATAAAATATATTAATTATTATATATTTTATATCAGTTATACTACTTATGCTATATCTAGTGTTTGGTACTCATTGCCCAATGGTAGTACCATTCAGGAGTACATTGTTCATCATTGTATCTTGATCATTTTTTGAGAATGATACTTGAATGACAATTAATCAGTGAATAAAATAACTAAGTATTGCACTAGATATAGTACACTTGATATGAGAGATGTTTAAGCGAGGAGGATAGGAAATTAATTTTATTTTTATAATTGATAATAGACAAGTTACCTATATGGATTGATAATAAAAGTATGCGGACTTTAAGCTTACAATTTAAAATTCAAACTTAGATATCCCTACCAAACAGATTCAGCAATTTGGGTGATTTGAAACAGTTAAATTTTATTTTTTTAATACCATCAAAATTGTATTATACTATTATATACCTACTCAAATATAAGGTTCACTGAACTGTTCTTACAAATTGAATATAATGTTTAAAGTTACTATTAAAGTCATTTAATTATAATTAAGTACAAGGAGGCTTTGAAATATTACAGATTTTTTTTTCTTCAATTTTTGGTCTTTTTTTTTAAATGTATTAAGTTATTTCAGAACCTTACGCGAATGAATTTATTTTTTACAGCTATCTGAAATTTAAAAAAATGTTAACTCATTTTAATTGTTTTAAGTATATATGTTTGAACTTGACTCTGTTTTAAACTTTTAAATACATATTTTGGTACCCCATTAGGTATTACCTACACTTACAGTCTGCAGACTGCAATGATAATTTAATATAATATTTAATTAAATTTAGTTATGTATAAATAAGGTATTTTACTTTACAATTGACTTTATTAATTTAAAATATAATTATTAAATAAGGCTTAATTTAATTCTAACAGTTATATATATTATGTACATATATTTTTTTAAACCTATATATTATATGAAGTTAAACTAATTCCATTTTTAAGTGAACTTTCTGAATACTGATAACCTATATTATAATTATGACTAAAGTTTCTATTTTATATTTCTAGGTAAGTAATAATATTTTATAATAAAAGTATTTATATTATACTAGGAATATTAATATAATTTATTTTTTTATTAGTAATTTACAGTCTTGTAAAAGTTAATTCATCGGTAAAATATAATTTTAATATACATGCAGATATACTTCAAAAAATTATTTATAGATACAATTATTGAATTATCATGCCTTCGAAGTAAATAAATAAATTGTTTGGTACTTATTTACAAATTATTGAAATAGATTTAGATTCTGAACGAAGTGATGAATGTATTGATTCCACAATGGTGTGTTTTTTTTTTATTGCTTTTTTGTCTGTGTACAGCATAACTTGTCGAAATAATAATGATTGAATTTCAAACTTCATTGGTGGTTTCCTAAACTTTTAAAGTTCAAATTTTTTCAAAATACGTCAAAATTGCGAAAATGTACAAGTAATTTTGTAATTGAAAATTTATAAAAATTTTTGTGTTTATATCTAAGGTAATGAATTCAACACTTAGTTTGCCATAAATTGTCTTTCAAATAGCTTTAAAGAAAACTCCAAACGTCATTATAGGCAAAAATGTTATGAGCGTTTGAATTTTTACGAAATTGCGCAACAATAACGATTAATCCTCAAACGATTTTAAATATTTGTTATTATTCAAAAAGTATAAGTCGTAGATACTTGAAGATTTCACAAGTTATTTGGATTGTTATTTTCATTTAATTTTCAAAATATTTCACTTATTTTAAATTTTTAATGCTATTTATAAGCATTTGAAATATTCGTTTTCGTTATTATTTTTTTTTTTTAATATCCATAAATTTTTTTTAGTCAAAGTAATGGAAAATTTAATTTAAAGTTACTCATAAGTTATAGTCTTATAGTGATTTAAAAATGATAAGAATACATAGGCACAATTTTTTTTTTTATTGGCATTTAAAGTTCAAATATTGATAAAAATTCTTCAAAATCATGAATATTTATATAAATTTAAGTTTTTTAAGTTTTTTTAAGTTAACATAAAAGAATTAATAAAAAATGTTGTATAAGTAGCTAAGAAATTAAAATTTAATATTTACGTAGGTATCTAAATGTCTTTTATATTTTTAATATCTTTAAATTGTTACAAGTTACATTTATATTGTATAAAGTTTGTTTATAAGCAATTTATTGACTTATCATTTTTTATGAGTTGTAAAATTGGTACCTATAAAGTATAAATTTAAAGTTTTGGGGGCTCCGCGAATTTTTTTTAGTTTCTCAACCACAAAGACTTTTAGAACCACTGTTATATTATTATATTGAATGTTGTAGGTATATTGTGTTATGAGTTTTTCTGTGGGTGTATATTGTCGAGCGATATAGTTGGTATTTTATGGTAAATATTGATTAAGCTGTATTGTATTTTATTATTTCTAAACCTGTTGTTTAAAAAAAAAAGATATATAATAGGTATATATTTTATATGAATCATTTTACATTTATTATTTTTATATTTTACCATAAAAACAATGCTATTACCAACAAGTTACAACCATAGATACATAAAACAATTAGGTATATTGTTATATAAATATATTATTATTCTAAATTATAGCTGTACTCACAACGGCTACAACCCGACCGACAAAATGCCAAAATGGCGGAAACTGATACGCGAGGTTCACTGATAGACCTTATCTATTCTGTCGCTGTAGACCACGGCTGTAGATACGTTTTTCTTCCATGTTACTATTGTCAGCTGTTTTCATATTAATTTTATTTTCCATCCCATGCCCCCCAGACGTCCATACATACCGATACCACAGAATAGAATACCATTATTATTATTATTATTTTCTCCAGCGATCAGCACCCGCAGCACTGAGCACGAACTACCATTACCAAGCCCCCCGCCGGTCACAGCCAGCCACATTCTGGTTTTCGCGTTCGTCTTGTGTTTATCTCCGTCGCTTCGTCACTCGTCTCGTGGTGCTGGTAGATGGTTGTTTCTAATCATTTTTTTTGTTATTTTTTATATTTTTAAAATCGCCATCATCCGCTATTTCGCTCGAGCCTATCGTACTCTTCGTGATCAAACATTTAGTAGTGTTTTCTATCGGTTTTATTACACATTTGAGATTTCTTGATTCGTTTGAACATCGTGCCAATGCCGTAGACCGAAATGCAGCTGCTGTGTTCATTAAGCGCAATATTTGTTTGATAATAAAGAAACGAGAACACGGATAACGTCTGGGGCCCTTTTGTCGTCTCCGATCATGTTGTTAAAACGAAATTTGGGAAGTGCGTTAACCATTGGACTAGGAATAGCAACAGTTGCTGCTAAATCAGGTACCTACAATTCTTTATTTTTATTATTTTTATTGTTACAAGTGTCAATTTTCACAGGTTATCAATACTTCTCTATGTGGTTGTTATTTATAGTAGAAAATAGAGACTTTTAACAATCACATACAAATACTTTAATTTATACACTTATCATCTTATTCTGGTTCTCGTCTTATAAATTACATTTTAGAGGTGATAATTATTAGATCGTTGTACACTCATCAGTCGACATATTATAATATACCTTCTAATATGCTCACCGCTAGTGATATGTTTACAATAATATTTATTACATTTGTATCATTGGTGTGTAACTTGGGTGTTTTTACTTTTAATTTATTTAGATTGCCATATGTCACAACTATGCAATTGGATACACAATTTATATAGTAACATTAAGATAGGCATGAGAAATTGTTTTGTTATTTGTTTTTTTTGTGTTGATTTTCCTTTTATAATATTATACAACTACAAAAAGTTAATATATATACCTATGTATATCAATAGTTTAATTTCTATGACTTAATCGACTAAAAGCAACTGTATTGATTTACAATAACACAACATTATTGTATTACTACATTAAAAATATGTTAGTTGTGTATTTTGTACATATAGATGTCTACCTTGTGCTTGGGTAACATTGTATTTAGATATACAATTTTGCTATTCTTATATTATTTCTAATAAATGGGTACCTACATAATTATCTAATAATATAATGCTTATGATTTTAACATATTATGGTACTTAAGCACTCCAAACTACCATACCATTTTACTTATATAAAATGATAAGGAAAAAAGGATTCACAATTTGTGTACCTATTTCTTAAAAAAATGAAAATTATAATAACTAAAGTAATTATTCACTTAACTAAAATAATTAACATTTTTTGAACAAGTATAATAGGTGTGCCTAACATTAAGTAGCTAGTTGGTACTACCTTCATTAGTTAATTATAATGATTATTTCATAATAATGTTAAAAAATTTATAAACTGAGTTACCTAACATTTTTTTTTTTTATAAAAATAACTTAAGTTATTAATATAATATTTTTTTTTTTATTTTAAATTATGTACCTACACTGAAATATTAGAAACCTTTAGATATCAAAAATATGAGTACGTTAGGTAGGTACCCTTTTAGGTACTGTTTGATTTTTACTTAGGTATTTATTTCCTACATTTAAATAAATATATTTTTATTACCTATATTTATTTTATTATTGTTAGTCATCAGTAGTATATTAGATATTATTATTATATTATTATTTATTGTACTGTCTAATCCTTATTTAGAGGTATGGTTAATAGAAATATTGTTTTTGCTATATACGAGGCTATATGTCAAATAGGTAGTGTAAAATTAATGTCCAAAAATAATTGAGTTTTTATATGATGTACTTATACTAATAAGTAGAATTATATTAGGTAAGCACATTAATTTAAATTGGTTGGTCTCCACTAGATTTCATTATTTTTCCAAATACAATTATTAATAGTATAATCTATCAAATAAGTATGTGTAAATTATATATAATCAATAATACATTAGGTCCTGTTTAATGGTGTGTGTGTGCCTATGTGTGTTTATTTTAATTTACATTTTTTTATTAATAAGTCCATCAACAGCAAATTTTGTTGTTATGATGAATATTATAAACTTCAGAAGTATGCCATATACAATAATAATAGGCATTTATGTAAAGTATGCTCTAATAATTACTAACAATTTTTTGTTAGATATTCACTTTTCAGATCATTTTTATTTAATTTTTAGTAATTTATGTTTCTTATTTAAATTACCTAAATAATATTTATAATCTTCATAGATAGCTGTTTATTATATATATATAAGCATAATGAGAAAATTGTAAAACTTAAATGGGTTTAATTGATTTGTCTTATCTTATTTTGTAGTATTATGATTTATGTTTAAATAATCATGAAATAAGTGTTTAATGGGAGTAATACTTGTTGATATTAGATATTAGTATTATACATATTATTATGTATAGGTACAAGGTAGTTACATTACATTAAATTATGATTATTCCAGCTCTTAATATTATAAAATACTTATCTATCTAACTTCTTTTTATTTTATTCACGTTACACTGAAGATTTTTAAGTTCTACAACTAACTGTATTTCTACCAAGTTGACAATGTTAAGAAAATAGGGACTGCCACCCCAAAAAATTTTATCCATTAAACTTTTGCCCTTCTAAACTTGCGTAACTGTCCCAGTAGTCATAAATTATGTTTTATTAGAAGCTATTGAGATCTCACCCTCCAAGAAATGTCATTTAGTTTTGGAAGTAGGGAACACACTATGTGCTGTGGACTATACACTAACTATAAAATGTACCTCCCCTTGTATGTTAATCTCTGAATCAATAGGACCCTTTTATGGATATGTAATATGTATATTATATTATGTATATATTTATAAATGTGTGTGTGTGTGTATATTGCATGGAGTTTTTTCCTTAAGAATGACTAATCTCTTCTATATGAGAATCTGATATATTTTGTTTTTGTTATTAAAAATGTATACAGTAAACTAAATGTGACTATAATATTAAATCATACAGTCATTACTTCATTAGTAAATACCTTTAAGATCATATTATACTTTTGTTTTGTATTTATTTTAATCTTAATTAATCTAAACAGTTTTTTTTTGTATAAGTAGTTAACAATTATTTTTATTTTTTTATATTAAATATTAGTTTTATTAAAAAAAAAAAAAAAAGAATAAAAAATAGTTCTATTAAATTATTACTAATATTCTTGTGCATTAATCGTATTTTTCATTAATTTAAAACATATCAAAACTATTTAATAAAATAAATTATTTCCTTATATTATTAATCACACATTTCAATAGGTATTATTCAAATTTGATTTGCATTTAATATAATTACCTAAGTTATCTAATTCTTATTTAATACAAAGTTCTAAACAAAATTAATGAATTTTCATCAATGGATCTGGTTGATCAGTAAATATGTTTAAAATAACTTGCATAATTTTAACATTGTATTAAACATTATATCTCAGTGTATGTACATATTTAAGTATATTTTATGTTTTACCATATTATTGAAATATCCATGGTAAAAGTATTAAAGTAGTATTAATATATATAGTACCTACCTATTATTATTCAAAAGTTAAAGCTAATAGATAATAAAGATCAATGATAGGTACATTATTTATATATTAACAGAAACCATGCCTACGTAAGATTGGTAAAATTGATTTTAGTGTATTTTAAATAAATAGTTTGAATTAAATTCAATCTCTAAGAAATAATGTGTTAAACAATAAATTTCGTTCTCTTCATCTATGTTATTTTTTATTTCCTACATGTTAAGATCAATATTACGACCGAGTATTTATTATATAGGTAGGACTTTATTTCTATACCTTTAAAAAATTGTCATTATACTTATTAGAATATGTTGTGTATTATATTTTTATTTTTTATTTCTAGTTATTACTATTTTATATCTCAAATTGGTCATTAGTATTGGTCCAGTGGTGTAGATACATTTTTATTGAGAGGTGTGCGGATATATACCTCTAAAAACTAGCAAATTTTCGTAAAAAAAAATTATTTTTATTTTTCTATTATAATATTGGTATAATGTATAAAAAAAAGTCATGGGGATCCATCCCCCATATCGTCCCTGTGTCTACGCTCAATGCCATTGATATAATAATAAGTAGGTATTTGTTTATAAAAAAAATGTTATCTTTTATCAATTACAGCTGTTATAGGTAGCGTTGTGTAGGACGTAGGTATAGATTTTAAATTTTAATAAGTATTAAAACAAAATTATTTACTATTGTCTATTTATACTTATAATAAATACGATTGTTTTGTATATTTATAGGCATAATATATGGTTATATTATTGTAATTTAATCGGGGTTTGCTTATCTTGAAAAACGACGTTATTGTTTCGTTGTCTTTGTACAAAATATTATATTCTTCTTGCGTAGGCACTACGCAGACGTTTCCTTACTAGTGTGGCGTTTGAACATACAGATCGACGTAGATACGTTTTTAAATGTAAACAGATCATTATACTTGCAGTAATAACAAATAGGGTTTCTTTGGTGTCTGAGATATTCGTTCCAATAAACTTATATGTGAAACATAATAATATATTAATATGTATCAACTATCAAGTACCTATAATAATACTAATAAGTTATAAGTAATAACTTCGAATATACACACACCGAGTCACTGAATACAGATTAATGGATACTTGCATATTATTTATTATATTATGTTCTCAGAACATGTAATATTTGCACAGCCGTATAGGTATTACATTTTTTGGGATTATCTTGGAACAATTTAAATGAGCTATACATTTAACCACACCAACTACCAAAATCAAAAACGAAACTAAATTATTTTGCATTATGGTAACTTTAAATTGTTTTGTTAATTTAGTTTCAATTTGTATTTTTACAATCTCATTTTAAATTTTACAAGAATAAGCTAATTAAAAATAATAATAATTTTAATTTGCAACTATTATTTTCAATATATTGTCAATTTTTTAAAATTATAAATAGTTACCTACCGTTCTACCGTTAACAGTTGGAATGTTTTTGTCGAGGTTTTTATTTTTTTATCCTAAAATGATGTCTTATTTTATTAGTAATATTAAAAAAACATAAGACATTTTTATTTTAGAGCTAGTACTCATTCCAAGTCCCATGAAATGTTATTATTTATTACCTAAATACTAAATAGTCGTAGGACCGTGCAAATTGTGATGCTGCATAGCGGCAATAACGATTTTTTGTCGTTGTTGACATTCGATAGTCAGTTTAATTATAATTATACTAGACTCGCGTACCTACTGCCCAATGGGTCTGACTGTGGTTGGAAGGATTTTTTGGATATGTGTTTTGAACGTGTGGCGCCGGACGACGTATTTTTTTTTTTTTTTAACGAGTTGTCGGAGTCTGCGGTGTCGGGTACGGAGCACTAGCACAACACCACCGCAGCCGACGATAGTGTCCTTGACCCTCCCCTCAGGCAACGCACACCCGGCCCTTGGTAGCGGACGTGGTTTCTCCGCCGCCGCTGCTGCGTGTAATAATAGTAATAATAATCACCGTCGTATCGTGTATAATATTATGTACGTGCACACGCACCGTGTACGTCAGGCGTAAATCGCGTCGAGGTGTTGGGCGGTTCACGCCTACCACGCGCGTCCGTCACGACTCCGCGGGGCTAATAATATGTAATGTATCATTATGTATGCGCGATAATAGTAATAATAATAATAAAACGAAGGGGAATATTGTGGTAAAAAAAAAAAATAAATATATTATGTACGATTTGGATCTCGGAATTTATGAGAAACGATTTGCATCCGTCCGTCGGACGACGACTTCCGCGCCCTGAAGTCACTTGTTCGCTGCGTGTAGGCACCGAGTCCGGTCCGCGGCGAACACCGCCCGCCCACGCACTGCTGTCGGTCGTCAGCCTCCGTCGCGGAACGGGCTCGCAAAAATAGCTGATACCCGCCGATAACGAACGTACACCATACGCTATTTTATTATTATCGATCCGCGAAAAATCGCAGCGTGATGCTTGTATAGTTCAAATAAGTTATTAATGAAATATATATATTTTATTATGCTGCATAGTGCATATACTTTTTCGTCTTGCTATACGTGGCACCGTTTGCAGAATGTCTACGAGATCATAGAACTGTAATGTTGTTATTTTAAGTTTATTATGCATGTAGCTATAGAGTAGCGTGTACGCACTTGAAATCATACGGAGAGATGATTAACAATAATTAAGAACTCGCGTCGGGTTGTTCTCCCGAGTTATTGGCACTCCCATCGCAATGATGGTAATCATAACTATTTATTAGTGGTTAATGGTTGTATTTTATAATATGCGCTGCCGGCCGGCGGTGTTGATGTAGTCGTCATTGTACATTTGGAATTTAATTCTTCGACTCGTGTACACGCGTACGATACACACGATACGATGTTAGAGTTTTATTATACTTTATAGATGACCATCTAAAAAACGTGTACGCGCAGGTGTCGGACAACACGATTTACGGGCTCACGTTTATTTTCATATTTTTAAACGTCTACAATTAATGTACAATGGGTTTAATAAGTGTCAAAACCTAAAGCGTTATTTGTAATGACAGATTGTGGCAGGCGGCCGCGTAGTATACGCGTTGTTACAGCTAAATAGTATAATATTTTAACACTCTCCTACATATACATTTTCATATAAATTATACATATGCGACGACGTCAGCGTAGCTATATAATAATATAATAGTATTTAATAAATCTACACTCATAAATCAATCGACAAAGAAGATAATCAATAATCGTTTTGATAAACGAACGTAATTATACAGTACTAAATAAATGATGCGTATATTATATTATATCGGTTATCTAAATATTAAATTGCGGTCGTTTTCTACATAGTTTGATATTCGTTTTTTTCCAAGATTTAGAAAATTCTCGATTTTATTCTTCTTTATAAAAATAACGTTTCACGACGCCCGATAACATTACAAATAACATTTGCCGCCTTGTCGGTCGTTGTGCGCATATTATAAGAATACGACGACACGCGAATTCCGAATACGGACAAGTGTCACACGTGCATTGAAATATTTCACACTTTTAGTACCCGACGGCCGCGTTTTGCTTGCGAAAATAATATATAATATGCCTCGTTAACGACAACGTCACAGCGCAAGGCTGTTAGTGAATAATCCCATATGGGGTATATATGCGTGTGTGTGTGTGACTGAATGCGAGAGAAGCATATGCGGCCAGGATAGAATCTTATGTTCTCATCGACGGCGGAGACACGTATAATATATACCGTATGCGTTTTTTATTTATCCGCGATAGCACGCCAGTTAAGTTCTTCGAGACGGCGACGGCCGCTCGCGATCCTTGAGAAATCCGGATTCACGGAGAGACCAGATCAAATCAGTTTTGCCATAAAAAAAAAAATTGTTTAAAAATAAGAAGAAGCGGGTATATAATATACACATATATAAATGTATTATAAGTAAAACGAAGTCGTATAAATCCTTTTGTGCATACAAAGTCATTGCGTGACAATGTGAGAATTGTTCCGAACGAGTATTATTATTTTTTTTTTTTTTTTTTTATACACACGCACACACACGTATTATACATATAGTACGCACGTCGTATGCCTACACGCGGCTACACGTATATGATGTTATGTGTTGTTGTTGTTGTTGTTTTTTTTTTTTTTTTTATTTGTTTCTTTTACTCGCCCCCCGCGCTCTTCCCCGCCCGACCTCCTCTTCCGGCCGTCGCGGATCTTTTATAGCCGCGATCGTAATATATCTGATGCGAAGACTTTTATGCGCGTACGTGAACACAATATACGCGCGATAGATGCGTTATCCGATAATGGGAGGAAAACGCCTGCAATGACACACACAAAACGTATTTTATAATACTCACGATGCGCGTGTGCCGCGCGGGATTTTATAGGCCCCGACCGCCGTTGAATAATTGTCGTTGACGACCTGCGTTGGAGCTCTGTGCAGGAGAAAATAGAAGACGAATGTGCGTGCGTGCATAAAATATAATATAGTGAGTTTGTGGCCAGATGGTCTGAGAAAATACGCCGTATATACATCATATAGAATATTATATTATTGTAATACGTGTGGTACCATAATGTATAATATTATATAGGTACTGTACGCATATACGGAAAACCGGTCGGCCACACGTTTGTCTCGTTATGGTCAACTAACCGTTCGCGTAAACCGCTGCCGGGCATTAAATTCGATAAAAACCAAACGTTTGATGTAACGTTTTGTTACAGTTCGTTTATTTTTTTTTTTCTAAAACAGCCTCCAGCGCTAACACTCGAAAATATCTCCAATACGAGATTCCGCCGTATATTATCTTGCAGTGTACAATTGCAAGCGTTGTATTATATCATTATATATGTATATATATATATAAAAAAAAAAAACAAATACTTTTATATATTTGGGTGTGTGCAGTGCGTGGTGTAACGACATCATCGTGTTTCGAACGTGCTTGTGACAATTGGCGGTGAGATAGCTGACCCAGAAAACCCGTTGTTTATAATAAAATTGAGGTGTCGGCGGCAAATACGTGATTTTTTTCCTCTTCCGTATGCCTCGTATTCGGTATAAATTGGATTATAAAGGTTTGCTCTGGTAATATGTATAGGGTCATCGTACAGAATAGCTGTGTCTATACCTACGTTATTTAATAGGTATGAACATCTAAGGTTTTTTTCTTTGACAAAGAATCGGTTCGTGATCGTTAGCCAAATACGTGACTTTTTCAACGTATTCGGGATAATTTTGGAACATTTTCAAAAAAAAAAAAAAACACGTTGAGCATAATCCTTATGCAGTCGTAACTTAGATTTTCAATTTTAGAATCTCTATTTTTACTATGATATTCTGTTAATCTTTGAAAGTAGGTATTTTTTCAACATAGCGCTTATTTCACATGTATATGGGTACTTGCCCCTTAAGACGTTGATAAATTTCATTAAAATAAAATATTTACTTGTGACTTTCTGGACTATCATCCTCATTTGGAACAGTAAAAATTTCAATTGTAAGGATAATTTCTTACTGTAAAATGGATTTTGAATGAATTGATACTTTAGTGGATTAAAAGTAAAATATAATCGGAATTCAGAATTTTTACTGTTTACCAGTTTTTGACAAAATTAATTTTTTATATTGTAATTATAAAAATGAATACCTAATTAAGACTTAAATTTGTGTTAATGTCTTCTACTCATTTAACTATAAAATATTTTTGTTTTTTATATTATTAATTATTTATAGACATTTTAAATTTTTTCTATTTTGTTTATAAGGTATACAGTATAATTTTTGTTTGAAAGAAATTAAAAACATTTTAGTTATATACATTATATGTCTTATAGAATTAAAAAATCAAATTTCGGCGAGAAATAACAATTTTAGTTATTTTGTTGGAATTCAAAATTTTAATAATATTATTTGTTTAGACATGAAACTTTTCGTCACTATGAATTTTGTTATTTATTACACATATACATAATTACATTTTTTAAATATTTATAACATATGAACCTATTTACACCGTTCTATGCAATCGTCGATATTGACTATAATAACAACTAGTAATACTTATATAATATATGTGTTTTATAAAAATAGTTAAACTTGCCTTATTATACTAATAGAACTATTATTTCCCAATAGAGAAATATAAATTTTCAATGTATAATACAATATTATTTTAAACCTAATACCTATACTTATAGGCTTTAAATCGTTTTTTGTATCTAATAGTTTATCATCGAATTCAAATTTAGTACATTTATTACAGTAATCATTTGTTAATTATGTTGGTGAAATACTACTTGTATTATACGTCAGAACGTCTTATCCAATTTATAAATTAGGTATGTTTTTAAGATGTTAAAAACTAATAGTGCATTTGTGGTAGAAAGATCCAAGAGTTTTAAGAGCCAAAAATATAAATAAATAAATAGTATTAACGTTTTTGAATTATAATCACATATATTGTAGATATTTGTTATACAAAATATAATATCCATTATTTCCCCTACCTGCAGTATTAAAGCTGAAAATACTTCTCTGTGAATATCAATTACTATTATATTTTATATTTTAAACTGATGAATTTATTGTTTTTTACCATGATAAAATAATTACATTTTTGAATCGTTCGTTTGTTTGTGCAATAAAATATTGAAAGTTTAATTTTGTAATGGTTACTACATCATGTTTTGTATTCTGTAAATTGAGTATTGGCACAATTTCCTTGGATAGCAAACATTAACATTCTATACTTTTGAAATTGTGTGGCGAATATCGACCGATAAACTCTAAGTAGTATAACACAAATACACAATACGTATTTCTTTCGTTGTAATTGGATTTTCCTCCAATTTTCAACACTAATTTCATGTCTTTTTACAAAAAATACCCTTTATAATGATATTTCAATGACAATGAAACTGAGTTTGATGAGAACGTATTCGGTAGTTAGCCAGACAAAGCGTGACCGTAAACTAGCGTTTTTCCATCGAAAAAAAACATCAAAATAAATTACCAAGACGCTGATGTACCGAGACTTCTCGAAAGAAGATGGCAGGTATTGTATTTTTGATAATGTACTCACACCTGGCCGTATATAGTATCCTATTGTCTGATAAAATACAGGTGTCGTTGACACTGTGAGTTCTACACATACCTATTCGATTCTGTGAGCCACTACATTGAATTTATCACGTTTCTGCATTTTTAATGGTTTCGATAGTATTTTGGAATTTTATTTTGGTTAAAGATAAATATTGAAGAAACTTATGTTACAATGCAAATATATCGTTCAATTGTTTATACTATACGATATACCAAACGATATATAAAAATATTTTCTTGATAAAAATAAAATACTTATGCGTAGGTACTAAGTTTAATTTTATCTCATAATAATGTATGATATCATATGTTATGTACGTTTTTCACTAAAATTACAAACAAAAATTACTATTCATAAAATAGGTATTTAACTATTATTGTTGATATTTTATTTCTGTAAATTATATTATATTAATTTATTCAATACATAATATAATATTAGATAGATTGCTTGAAATAATATACGCTATTACTCATTTTCTTGCTTTATTTTCTTGTTGTTCCTTATTCCTAAGATTTAAATTTAAAATGGCATTGTATTTGTATACCTAAATAGATTTATACGCCCAAAAAACAGTTGATAATATTAATATATTAAACATGTATAAATGTTTACAAATCTCGTATTGTATAGACTATAGATAATCAATTACACTGATAAAAATCAAGGAAAACATTTTTCTTGATTTAAATAATTTATACTTTTGTCGTTGGATAACAAAGATAGTGCAATGTAATGAATATATTTTTATTTTCTGTTTTATAATAATGATTAATGAATTATGTTAGTACTTAGTATAGGTGTGTACAATTCACTTATATGTGTTATATTTTGTATATTATTAATTATTTATTAGTCATTAGGTACAAGTATTCGATAAACTAAAATAAATCATAATTTAATAATTTATTTGATTTTAATTAGGTTTCTTATAATAATGGAATTTCTAGAGTTGCCAAGTGCCAACGATTGAAGTAATAATATATTATATTTTTGTTATCTTCAAACCAGTCAAAAAATTAAACAAAATATCAGACAATATTATTATTATTAGGTATATTGTTGATTATTAGTTTTGTGTATGGTTTTCCTATTGAAAAGATTACTTCTAAGCTATAAGTGTTTCGGTAAACAAATAACGAAACGCGAAGTAAACTCGACCGAGGTGGTGCACGAGCATAATATTATGTTATATAATATTATTGTGTAAAATTCTAAAAAGTACATCTTCGAGGGCAATATAGTCTTAATTATTATTGTCGGGCGGTATGCCGTTGGCAAAAAAAAAAAAAAAGAAAAAAAAACGTGACGATTCGTTTGAATATTATACGTATATTATTTTAAAACTGGTACGTGCGTACCCGGCCGGTCGTTATATTAGGACTTGTCGGATAAACCGTGTGAAGCGCTGGTGGAACATGTGTGCAGCGTTTGCGCACCGACGAGGGGTGTTGCATGACGTTCCTATAAACAGGTACCGAACGCTCATATTATATTATTGTCGGAATAATAATAATATAATACAATAATATAGTATAATATATTATAATAAAATATAATAATAAGGGTACTTTTGTGCGCAACATCATCTCGTCGGCGTGGTGCACATGTGTTGTGCTGCTCAGTCCTCGGTCGTTCGTACGTACCCCCGAGAGAAGAGAGAGAGGGGTCGTTCGAGAGAAAGACGTGCGTGCTACGGCGGCGGTCCGTCCCGTCCCGCGTCGCCTCGCCCGTGTCGAACGTGATTCCGATGCACGAAAACAGATTGTTGTGCGCGGACGGTTGAAGCGTAAGAAGAGAGAAACGACGTGAACGAGCGAGCGAGACGTATTATATTATACAAAAACCGAAACCGGTCGCGTCGGTCGGTGCAGCTGCTGCCGCCGCCGCCGCTGTCACCCGTTGACGACCGTCGTGGTGTTGCATGTGTTTTGAGACCGGGCCCAGTGTTTTGTTGCGGCGGGGGCGGGGGCGGGGGCAGGGTTCGACGCAACAAATCACGCGGCGGACGTGAAGGGACGTGGCGGGGGCGATCCTCTCGCGCGCACCAGTGTGTGTGTGTGTGTGCGCGCGTATAAACCGTCGACACTACGGGCGGACGGGGGAGCGGCGGTTAGAGGGAACCGGTGTGCGTCGACCGAACGGCGGTGGTGTCGGTATTCG
The DNA here is from genome assembly GCA_009835225.1 of Aphis craccivora. Taxonomy (NCBI): domain Eukaryota; kingdom Metazoa; phylum Arthropoda; class Insecta; order Hemiptera; family Aphididae; genus Aphis; species Aphis craccivora. The sequence continues at coordinate 27,994 of VUJU01001885.1, forward strand.
GGGCCGGGTAACGCGCGCGATTGTTTCTCGGACACCCGACACCTTTGGCCACCACACGGTCTTCGGATCGGAATGTAATTCCTCGGCCGTAGGATTCGACGCCTCCGACGTGTGTCCAGCCATCGCGTGTCGGTTCACCGTAAAATGAATATTATAATATTCGATGTTAACGTTATTATTATTATTTTTGTTATTGAATTATGATTATAATAATGAAAGTATTTTAAAATCGCGGTTTATTATTATTATTATAATGCGACACGCCGACAGCGTAGTAATCCGACACCCTCCAGAAACCGGACGGCCGCTCCCGTCCAAATACGTTATTCAAATATTATTTTTATTTATTTTTTACGAAATGACCAGTGCAATGTAATATTTTTGGATATCGAATTTATTGTCATCAATTGTGCTGGTACCAGTAATAATAGTTATATATTTGGGCCGACATTTTTTTCTCGACTGGTGTGACAATTGACTGTGATGATCGACTATAATAATAGTATAATAATACTATATTTAGGTGTATAATTCGTTTATACCGTTTTTCAATTCGGCATGGCGTACGTCCGTTATTATAAGGAAGCGAAATGTACTTAAAGACTTAAAACCCGTATATTATATTTTAGGTCAATTATAAGCCGACATTAAAACAAAACGTTCAAGTCTCTGCGGTGTATTATTTCCCTTAAAAACCCAGTGGATCTCGTAGACACACCCGAAATTATGTTTTATGTATTGGAGCCTTGAGAGTAATAAAATCGTAAACGCCTAAACGGCAGGTAACGAAAAACCCATCAGTTTTAATTAGTCTTCAGGAATAAAAAAGTTACCTGCTCGCTCTCGCATCATCCACCGAATGACTCCTACGTGTTTATAATAATATTATTATAATTTATAATATAATATCAGAGCGACAATGCGGGCATTCAAGTCTCTCTCTCTCTTGTTCTCCTTTTCTCTCCCTCATGCGATTTATTACCGATTAATAATTAAATGTCTCGGTAACACCATTATGCCGCCCACTGGCACATAAATCATAAATTATGTAAATGACTGTATCAAATATTCATATTATATGAATAACACGTATTCATATTTTTCTGACATGAGTTTTTAAATGGTTTTTTTAGGTGTGACAGATTTAGTTGTATTGTTGTAATATCTCATGGCTGTGTGAGGTTTTAAATCGCTTATCTTAGTGTGCAGCAGTATACAGTGTATAGACGGACCAGGTTTTTATTATTCAACGTTTTATGTAAAAGGGGTTAGTTGGATTGACCCAAACGCATATACTGCGTATCCATTTTGAATTTTTATGTATAGCACTGTCGTCGTTGTTGTTGGTTAACAGCTCTTTGTGTCTGATTTTACCTGCACTCTCTTTACCTTCTTTTATATGATGTTTAATATTTATAAGGCTAAGCAACAGGTGTTTTTTATTGATATTTTTAAAGTAGGGGAAGATTTGAATAAGGATATTTTAATCCCTATATATATAGTCTATACTCTATACAAAAAAAGATTTCTCATCGTGCAGACTGCAGAGTTTGCTCATATATTATACTTCAAAGTTTTGGATATAAGACCGAGAATTAAATAAATATTTTAAGGTTAAGTATTCGGAAAAAAGAAATGTAAATTTTGAGTTTTATATATTCACTTAAATTTAACACCGCTTTTTATCATATTATTTATTTAATATATTTTCATCTAACATTTAAAAAAATATTTAATCATACTGTTTGTAATAATGTGAAAATTGCTTGATTCATTGAAATTAAAATAAACAAATTATTTAAATTAAATTAGGTAGGTACTTTACAAAAAAAAATAACTTTATATTAATTAGGTACCAATAGCTTAAAAAATGTATGAATGTTCAATGTATTATTTTGTTTTTATATCTTATGTCAAGCCTGTCAGGGTTTCTCAACCTTTGTATTATGGTGACATATTATAAAATATTTCATACATTGCGACATAATAAAAAAAGAAAACTAATGAATAATATTTAATCTTAAATAACATTATAAATAATGGTAAATGTGGATAATAGATAACTTATTTTTAATTATTATAGAAATTTGTATCAAATATCTATTAATTTTTGTTAATCGTGTTAAAAATATTTGTACTTTTGTGTTATTTAATATACTTCGCGACATATTTGAACTTATCTGGCGACACATCAGTGAATTTCGATGATACACTGATTGAGAAACATTGTCCTATATGTTATAATTTATAAATAATAAGAGGTATATGTTTTTTCTTTTCTTATGAAACTAAACTACTTGCTGGGAATAATAAAGATTAAAAAACGAACTTGGATAAAAAATTAATGTAACATATTTTATGGATTGTCTATACAACGGAATGAATGTCCAGATGAATTTTAATGAAAATATCTGGGCTACCGGTTTTTAATAGTCTTTCACTTTGTTCAACGAATGGCGCCGACACTATACGAAAAGATTTGTCGATTCTTTCTTTGATCGTCTTATAATATTTTTATTGTTCTTTTTAACACATTAATTTGTTAGGTACCTAATTGAATTGGAATTTAAACACTAACAGTTTTTTTTTGCAAACTTTTATTTACAAATTAATTATGAATGGACCATTGTAAATAAATCTGTAAGTTAACAACACGGCGTTTAATGAAAAGAAAAATTTAATATTTTGTATTTTACTATATCATGTTTCAACTGTTAAAAATTAAAATATCTATAAAATTCATATTTTTTTTAATTTTAGTTCATGGATTGACGTGTTATTGCGAACACCAATGTCCAGACGGCCAGACAAACGGAACATGTGTAACTTCTCGCTATTCTCAATGCTTTAGTGCTGTACACGAGGAAGTAAACGAAGAAACCGGTGAATATGAACCAATAGTATCTTATGGGTGTCTTGCGGCTGGTGAACAAGGCTTTTTACAAGTGAATATTTTTAAAATTTGATGTGTATACTTATATACAACATACTGTCATAGAAATTTTACATTCTTATTTATTTATTTTTTTCTAGTGCAAAGGTGGCAATTCTTTGTATGGCCTAGCCATTCAGTGTTGTAACTCAGACATGTGTAATAAAGACATAAGACCCATGTACATACCACACAGTACAACAACAGTACCACCCAAAGTTCATATTAATTCTGTACCTTACATCGCATTTATGTTGTCAATGATTATCTGTCTCCTAGTATCTGCAATCATCATTGGTTGGATATACCTTAGATATAGAAGAAGGGAAAAAAATCGGCTATATGCTTTAGCATCTACTGATAGTTATATATCTGGCAACAGTAACTTGTTACAAACGCTTATTGGCCATTCATCTGGTTCTGGTTCCGGAATTCCATTACTTGTAAGAACCAATATGAGATTAAAATAAAACTAAATACTATTTAAGAAATATTTTACTATTTAGGTTCAAAGAACAATTGCCAAACAAATACGAATAGAGCGGCAAATTGGAGAAGGTAGATTTGGTAAAGTATGTTTAGCTAATTGGAGAGGTGAACACGTAGCTGTGAAAATTTTTACTACTATTAATGATCAGAGTTGGCTACGAGAAACAGAAATTTACCAAACTGTTTTACTAAGACACGAGAACATTTTAGGTAAATTAAAAATAATATTATTAATTTTGATCATCTAAACTTATTATGTTATTTATAAAAATTTAAGGTTTCATCGCAGCTGATTTAAAAGTCAGTGCTGGAGGTGCTCAGATGATGTTGATCACAGAATATCATAAACGTGGTTCTTTACATGATTTTTTGAAAGAGAATACTATTGATACAGCTCAGCTAGTTGTTATGGCACGATCAATAGCTAGTGGCTTGGCACATTTACATGAGCCAATTAATGGTACTCATGGCAAGCCATGTATTGCCCATAGAGATATTAAATCAAGAAACATTTTGGTCAAGACTGATGGAGAGTGTTGTATTGCTGATTTTGCTTTAGCTGTCCGATATGATAGGTAGTTATCTACTTTATACAATATATATCTTGAACCCATAATAGTTATTACATTTTCTATAATTTTAGTCGAAGAAATGAAATTGACATCGCTCCCAACTCAAGAGTAGGCACCAGACGTTATATGGCTCCTGAAGTAGTCAATGATACTATTGATGTGACATCATTTAGCGCATTTAAATCTGCTGATATGTACTCAACAAGTTTAGTGTTTTGGGAGTTGTGTAGGCAAGTATCTTAGCAATTTTACTTATACTATGATTTAAAATTATTCAATTTTAATAATTTAAAATTATACTTAATTTTTCTACTTTACAGAAGAAGCAGACAAAGTTGGCCAATTGGAGGGTCACCTATGCTTCAAGCTGACGAATATATGTTGCCTTACGCTAATTTGGTTGGCTCTGACCCTTCAGTAGAAGACATGCGCTTAGTATTAATAATACAAGGAGCAAGACCAGACATACCTATTCGATGGAAATGTGATAATGTGAGTATTATAATAATATAAATGTTATTTGTTATTATTTTTTTTTTTTTACCTATTTATTTGTATTTCAGAGGTTGAGAGTGATATCAGAAATCATACAAGAATGTTGGCATCAAAATCCAAATGTGAGATTGCCAGCATTGAGAGTTATGAAGACACTGCGAAAACTCGAGGATAGTGAAACCTTGGAAAGCGGTATTCATCATGTATAATACAGGATGAATTTAATGTTACAGCCATAAAAGCTGAAATGTAGAATTTTATAATTTTGCCCAAGACTGTGTAGATAGAATTAAATTTAATATTACTAAATAAGTGCTATTGTCAACTTTAAATGAACAACAATATTATTTTTTTAGTTGATCATCTACTTAACATTTAGCTTATAAATGTGTGCCATTAATGTTTCATAGCAATGTAAATATTTTTTTTATCTTTAATATTATTTGTGTGTTTTTTTTTTTATAAATATATTTTTGGTATACAGTAGAAATTGATTTTACAGATTAAAAATAGCCATTTTAAATTGTATTTTAACTATGAACTTTCTTTTATTAAATTTGTTTTAACCCTTTTATATAGTTAACTATAATTATGTATTTATATAATTATTTTTGTGTGTTTATAAATTACTTTCTCACAATGTTATTTAAATAATCACTTCAATTTTACAACAATTTCTACTGTAGACATGTGTCTTTGATTTAATGGTTTTCCTTTTTATGTACAATACAATTAGAATTTAATTTTCAATATTTTCCTATATTCACTAAAATGACGTGTACATCTCTGTATAACTAATTGTGGGGTTAAAGATAGTATCTAAAGATGTGTAACCAATTCAAATTAGTTAATTATTTAATATTGAATTTTATGATGTATATTAATTATAATTTTAATACAATATGGTTATATATTATAGATTATTTTTTTTACTATGTACATTAAACAATCATTGTTATTTATTTACTGCATTATAATATTTTGTTAATATAATAAATTGTTTTTATTCTAAATGTATACTTACCAAGTAGATTACAAGTCAACTTATAAAGTTTATGTAAAATGTATAAATGTATACAATATATTTATCTATAATTTATTTTTGATAGTAACATTTGTGTTTTTTAAGACTAAATCATTTTTTAAACTGCAACATGTTGCTCGTAAAAGACTTGTAAAAATTTTTTGTTTTATATAGTACTATAATTATAAATAAATTGTGTATACCTTTTATATCGTCATATTTATTTATAAACATGATTAATGTTAAATCACAAATCTAAAATATTTATTTTGTAGGATGAAGATTTGATTGTACTGCGCTAACAGTTAAGAAACGCATTATATTTTTTCAATAATAACTTGATTATATTAACATATAATTTGAAAATTCTAAATGTGAAATTAATAGTGAATGACTTCTTTTTCGATTATGTGCATTAAACTTTGTTCTGTCATCACATTATGCATATTGTTCCATAGATGATTGTGGATTGTGTATATCTTAGTATAAAATTAAAAAACTATATATTTCTAAATTTTAAAAATATGATGCAAAGTTTCTCATCAGTAGTTCAAACTGGAATCGTAAAATTAAAAAAAAAAATATATAGTCAATTATTTTTAGTAAACATTTAATGATAAAATTATAACGGAATAAAGTATTATAACAATAAACAACGATGTTAATTATATTGTTATAATTTAAAAACATTATTCGTGGGAATTTAAAACTTTTACGTACCTATATTATATTATATTACTAGGTATTTCACTATATGCAATGATATTATTGATTAAATATTACATATTTATACCATGAACTTATTTTTATTGTTAGTGGTATTTATAAAAATATGTGTATATTAACCATTAACCTACTATAAATTATAATACTAAAAGTAAAATAAATTACAATAAGTATGCATTATTATTTGTTTTTGATTGAATCGATTTTTTCTAGCAAAATGTATTAAACAATTTATAAAAACTAACCAATTACATACATGATGCAAGAATAATATAATATTTATTTAAAGGTTAAGATATTTTTGAAAATATTATGACGTGTAGTATTATAGTGTATCATAAACGGTGATATACTGTAGTTCTGTTGATGAAGTTATCGTTTCCAGCACGAATTAAAATATTATTCGTGGTCACAGATATAGATAGTAGTAAAAAAGTATGGTACATTTCAATAATTTATAATAAGAATACACAAATTACCAAGATAATATTAATTGATAATTTTTACAGAATATTATTTTAATTAATTCTGTCAAAGTATAATTAACTTACAAAATAATTGTTATTTTATTTTTATTTTTTTTCTTCTACTTTCTAATTCTTTATCAATTGTTCTTATTGTTCTTTTTGTAACAGATTGAATAAAACATTTATAAAAAAAAAAAAAAAAAATAATTAATAATAATAAAATAGTAAAATAGTTATAATAATAATAATAATGTAAAAAATGTAGAAAATGTGAATTAAATCTGTGGAGTAAATTGTATTAATTATAAGGTAAGATATGAATTAGAATAATACATTAAGTAATTCAGAATTATTTACATGTTGATTGTATAAATATAATTTGTTCTACTTTTTCAGTATTAACTAGTAATTCTGGTTCTTTTGCTATTAAGTATCATACCAACCTTTGAAAAAACTCGTTCATTGGGAACCGATATTGCAGGTACACAAAGTCGTCTTTTAACCATTTTATTTAATCTGGGGATTGGGGTACCTATAAAGCTTCCTATCAAACCACCACTTCAATTTTCAAAGGATCCAGTTGACGATTTAATAGATTTTCACTCAAGTATTTGTCCAACTCTACAATGTTTGCCATAGATCAGGGATTCCCACCCTTTTTATCATCGAGTACCACCAGACACTTTCAATCAATACGCGTACCACTTCAATTCTAAAACTAAATTAGGAGTCAAATTTTTTTTAACGTATATTTTTATGGTTCATTAATTTCTTAACATTTTTTATCGTTTGATATTTATGAAAGTAAAAAAAAATTTAATTTTTAGTTAAATCTTTAAGTTAAAATTTCTTTGCGTACCACCTACGAGCTTTCCGCGTACCACGGGTTGGGAACCCCTGTCATAGATGGATTGTTTTGACCAAGAGGCAAGAACAAAAGTCAGAACTGACTTGTTCATCTGTTTCCAATTTTCCAGAATACTCACGAGTCACGGTCACGGCTTAAGATAGTATGGTTGCACAT